>CALSCE010010657.1:9155112-9187429 GCA_943593645.1 Bovichtus variegatus | reverse complement strand
TTAAAGCTGCGGATGAGAGACAGCTCTTCGGGCACCACCATGGACAAATGATCCCGGAGATTAAGCCGACTGATTGATGACACGATGGGCTGCAAATTCAAAAATGTTCAAGCATCTTTATAGAAAAACAGCTGGTAAAGTGAGTGTTAATGTATTGAGGTGCTGTAGCTGAATTTGACCTAAACTATCACAGTATAATGTTCATAGTACATTTAATGTCCCCTTGGTGAAGAAAACAATTGTCCAAGTGCATTAGGTGGACTGCAGCAACATAAACAGTACTCAAGATAGCCCACATGATTAATTGATATAATGTGTTCTATTTATAAGACCATAAAGAGTCCATAAAGACCAAACAGGGAACGTTTTTCCAAGTTTCATGCTGGGAACACTGCTGCCACCCAGACCTTCAATCTGAGAGGAGTCTGGTTCTGGGGCCTTTTCAAAAGAACTGGGGTTTCTTTAGCAGCTATGTATAGTTCATATAGGCTCCACCCCCTCTATCCTGCAGCTGGGGACCTCTTAGAGGGGCCCTGAGGGGGAAGGTCAAAGTCCTCATAGAGCTTCCCTCAACCAGAAACGCAGGAACAAACGCCTCCCGACTTCTCCCTTTCTCTTTTTAACCCCCTCCAGTACCATCCAGATTGTACTAGGCAGTACATGCAGCACAACCATGAGGGCTGGGGGAGCGGGAGATGGGCCAGGCTCCTCTTGCGTGTTTAGTCTGGAACTTTTCTTTTGAGGGATTAGCCCACTTCCTGCCTCTGGGCCGGACACTAGAAGCAGTCGGGATGCCGGCCGGGGAGAGCATCGATCCTCCATCATCGTACCATCTGTCTCATGCTGCCTTCTGGGATTAACGATTCCCTCTGACAGCTCTTTAGTAGGACTCTATCAGTGCTGGCTGACCATTCAGATTACTCTGACATGTGGCACTGCGAGGAGCTTGCATGAGGCATCTCTGGTTTATTTAGTTTTAACTGCTGTTGTAAGGAGTCATCACAGTCATTGGGTTTTGGAAACTGAAATGTACATAACAGAATGTTTTTGATGGAAGCTACCAGCTACAGATTCAGCAGCTTTGTTCCACACACTGATTCTCTCACAAACCTGGAGAGATGTATCCCATTACGCAGTGTGTGTGTATGTTATTATGTAAACTAACCACACCTGAAGTTTTTATTTGATCACATAAGAAGATAATCCAGATGTATCAAGGACTGTTCAACAAAAAATGTGGTTCTGTTGACTGGCTTATCTGTGATTATTCTCAAAAGGCTCCTATTGTCCCGTTGTATCTGAAAAACGGGTACATCTAACCGTTGTAGATCCATGTTTTGCTTACTCAGGGCTCAGTCACAAAGCCTGTTGGGAGTTTGAAGTGAGGACTGACTGTTAGTGACCCGCTGGCGGTTGAAGTGAACTGATGAGGTCCGGCACTTCATTAGAATGCTGCTCTGAACCTCGCAACACACAATAGTGGCTGTTACTGCTGATGGCTTGGATCCAGGGAGAAAAAAAAAAAAAAAAAGAAATGAGGAAAGAGTGAGAGGGAAAGTCCAAACCACTGTAAACTGACCGGCCTTGGGGCCACAACGGCCCCTACTACACGCAGCCTCTGCTGTAGCAGCCACAGCTCCGGCCCTAACACTGCCTGCACACAAACATTATGCTAACCAGTGGCAGGAGTTCAGCCAAACCAGGCACAGTACCTCTTAAAATGGGAAAGATAAACGAGTTCCTGGCATTCAGCGCTGCCAATTCTCCACGCAGACAACAGTTTGTACTGTTGAATGCTTTTTACAAAAGAGGCATCCAGACACTGGGCTACCTGTCATATGCCATTACATGTGATGGCACAGCATTGTTACTCATCTCCTCATCTTCTCCTGTTATGCGTTCAGTCCATTCCCAGAGGAGCCACTGGTGAACAATGGAGTGATGCGCCTCTTCGCACATTCCATAAGGCTCTATTGAGCTGTCTAATGAACCTCTACTGCATGCGTAGCCTATGCTGGCTGCTGGGGATCCACAAAAATACCATCTCGCCCCATCACACCCCCTCATATTTAATTTGTTTGGAATGTGTAATAGGCTGTGAAGTGGAGCGTGGTGCAGTGTTGATCTGTGCCAACCAGGTCTGCGGATATGGAGGGACAGGTGCCAGCCATCCGAGGAAGGTGCTGTACTTAACACTCTGCGCTGGGTTGGAGAGTGTACAATCCTGGCCCTGTGGTGCAGGCTTTTAGAGCTGCCAGTATCCTGTTGCTCCAGCCAAGCAAGCTTTTAGTTTGGTAATAGGACATCGTAGCTGCGTGTTTTTATCTGAAGAGAGGGTAGGTAAAAGTTGGAGGGAAAAGGTTGTGTCGGGATTCAATCGAAGGCCAGTAGAGCCACATCGGACATGAAACACAGCACGAGTTGCTGTAACTCAAACCGGCAGATTAGAGGGGAATCACACATAGAATAAAAGCAAAACAAAAATGAGATTATTTTCTCTATAAGTGGTCCCATTTTATACAGCTATTATACTCTGTAAATGATGTATCGATGTAATATTCTACGTATAGAAGCTTACATGACATCGTTTTCTTAGATAATGATATACTGGGAGAGTGCAAGTGTCTGAGAGAGGGGACAGTCGTGACCTGATGTTGCAGGTACATTAGCTACTGAGCCACAAGAACCCGTTTTCCATCATTATTTGTACTTTAACAAGTCTCAATAAGGCAGACAGTGATATAAATAGAAAGAGGTTGAATACGCTTCACAATGAATCGCAGACTTGTCAGATGCTCTCAGAGTAGGGCAATAATATATATAGAGAGACATCAGATATTGCACCTGGTTGAAGTAGTAAAGTTTTTTGACTTAAATCCGTATGCTCCAGTATACTTTGGACCAAATATCTAAAGTCTCTCCTTATAGTGACATTAATAGCTCCAACCTCTGTACGTCTGCCAGTGTCTGTGGTTTTATCTGTGCTTGTAGACTTTATGGAGGAACATATACAGCTCTGAAGATTGATACATTGCCTCTTAAACATACACAGTGGTGTGCTATTTTCCTAACTGGACCTTTGACTGCCATTACTATTGTAACTCACAGGGGTATTTATTTCCCTATGGCTGTTTTAAGTTGTCATTGGTTACCAAACTGCTTGCTTCCTGGATCCTTGGAGATTCAAGTAAGGGTCTCAATTTAACACCGTGGTTGGTCAGCAGCTGTACTAAGGCATGTTTTATTTTTATTTCTTACCTCCTCCGATTCAGAATGTGTGGAAAAGAGTGCAGTAAACCCCACGAAGTTCTCAAAGTTAAGCAAACAAGACCTGTTGACACAGACCTCCTTGAGTTCCCAAATTCTTTCCATCATATTCTAGGACAGTTAAGAGAGGCTTAATCCAATAAAACCCACTCTTCGCCTGTTTTGTGCTCTCTTGAATCCGGGTCTGAGTGTGTGGGGGGCGAGTAAGTTCCTGTGAAGGAGTGGCCAGCTGCAGCCTCTGTTGTTCAGGCCACAAGGGAACTCAGGGAGTGTTTTTGGGGTCATAGAGCAGCTACATTCCAGACTTGAATGCTCAGATGGGAGCCCTCAGCCTGCTCCAAGCCATAATCCACCTCCACTGTTCTGCCTGTGTCACTTATCCACAGTCCTTCAAGAATAATGTCCCTGAAACACTGGTGCTAATTAAGGCTGCTGGTGTAACTGGCCAGTGGAACATGTATCAATGGCCTCCTTGTGCAGTGCACAAGAGTCACTTACCTGTGAGCCAGAAGTCACGGGAGACCAGACCGAGCGCACCCTTTCCTTGGTCCTTCATGTTCTCACGCCGCTCATGTTGAGACTTTAACAAGGCCTCGTTATGGTTTTGTACTGCTAATGGTGATGAAAGTGAAGTGCACTGAGAGCTTTACAACCTTCTATAATTACTCGCAGAAATAAAACTGGTACTTTCTGCAGCCAGGGGAAATGCACACTTTCTTTAGTTCTGTGGCGCTAAGTGCAAGACACACCAGCAATGTCATATAGTGTTGTTTCACACACCATGCTGGGTATAGTTCCTGTACACTCTACACACTGCCCACGCCCCGCTTCAGTAGCCAGGTCAATACACAAAGGCCCCTGCCTTTGCTAGCAGACAACACAACCAACCCTGAGGCATACGCACAGCAGAGAGCCCATGTTATCCTTTTAGCCCAGAGCCCAACCAGGTCCCACGGGTACCCAGCCACCTGAGGGCCTTTTCCAGTAATGTAGATGATTCAACTAAGAAACCTTTTTACAAAGTTGTTTATAAAACAGAAATGCTTGCTGATCCAGTGAATCATATACCTGACAAATCAATGCACATTATCACGGTGATGCAAAATCCTTTAAATCCAATATTATCGTTGAGCTGCACATTGACTGCCACACGGTCCGACTCTACCAACCAGATGAAATGATTGTGGGTGTATTAATAAGCTAAACGGCATTGTCAACAAACTTAGAGTGACCTAAAGAATGAACATTCTCAGTGCCAGAGTATGGGTTTTGTACCCAAACACGTGTCATGTGTCAGTTTTAGTGCTTCACCAATAGTTTAATCCTGATATATTGATTAAAAAACATTTTGGGCCTCAGCCCTAAATAATTAATTACTGCTGTATTTTTTTGTAGTGCTACAGTTTTACAAATGATGAATATGCAAATATGTTCATGTTCTGCTATATTAGCGATGACAAATTGCCTGTGTTCTCCAAAGAGTCCAGAATTATTCCCACCAGTCTCACTGAATTATGGTCATAGCAGCATGAGCTGAGAGTAGGATACTAATTCTGCGGGACGGCCTTCAAAGGGAAAGCTATTGTGTCCCCTGCCACATTGTGGTGTGAAAATCACAGTTGGGCACGTGCACAGAGACCGATCTGAAATTACAGGCCTCCATCGCTGCTCTGCAATCTGAGGCTCGCAGGCAGCAGGACTGGCATGATGTCCCCAGCCCTCCGACCCGGGAGCCCCGAAGCCACAAGCTGCTGCTGTGCTGTACTCCGGTCTCCGTGGCAAATAAGCCTCCTGTCTTCTCTATCCAACACACACCAACAAACCTAATTAACTTCCCCTCTCGGCCGAACGCTCCTTCCTTCTCTTCTACCACAGCTGTGCAGAAGTCCTCACTACTTTGAATAATCTCTTCCAGGGTGTTTGGATTCCCAAGACGTAGCTATCTGGTGCCAGTTCACAGCACCTGATCTCTCAGAGGTTTGTTTCAAAGTCAAACTTTAATAACACTACGCACATATAATGTTCGCCCTGTTTTGGGCTTTTAAGGGTGTGCGGTGTCCAGAGCAGGCTCTGCAGAGGAAGCCTTTCTCGGCTTTTTCACTGCAGAGAGCCAGGGAGGAGCCGATATTCAAAACTAGGTTTTATCGGTGTGTTTGCTATACAGAGGCTGCATGTTTCTGCGTCTGTGCGCATTGTGGATGCTGAGTGAATGTTACAGATGCTTCTATGTATGAATTCCTGTGTACTGTGCATATTTGGCAGTGAACTATGCTAGCGGCAGCACTGCAGTATTGTGCAGCGGGGTTCTGAAGTGGGTCAGCCTCTCTGTAGTGCCGGAGCTCCTGTTCGCTCTCAGAGGAGCATGTGAGGAAAAAAACAAAACAAAATGTAAAGCCAGGAGAGATCTGCTATTACCGGACACATCGCTGTCCCCTGTGAACACGAACACGCTAAAAGATGATACAAGATACATGCGTACTGGATTAATGCTCTCTCTGTGATTTATTCAGGAGGTTATCATCCGTCTTTGCCATGCATATTCAAAAGTTGGATGTGCGTGTACTAGTTCTTTGCTACTTCTCGCTCGTGTCACAGTCGCTCCGATTCGTTTAAGTGCAGCTTAGTTTCCATTGGAATTAGAATATTGTTCTCGGGTTGCCTATGAGCATGTTTCATAATGAAGCAGATATAAACGTGCAGCCGACTCATAGTTGTCTTTATGATTTTTTTTTTTTTGTTTGTATGGGTATTTTTCTCTCTTGAAGTTACATCTTTAGGCTTGGGGGTTTTCAACTTGGCTGCTTTGAATGATGAGCATTTGGCTCCTCGCGGATCCTTCAGTCCTCCCTGGCAGGCAGAGCTGCCCTAATTGTTGCATGCCTCTGGAACGTGCCTCGCTAATGGGGCTGTTGGAGTCCCAATCAGTCAGCGCAGCATTTTCTCTCTCTAATGTCTCAGCTTGAACAGGCAGGGCAGCGTTGATGATGCAACAAACTGCTTTGGTTTGGTGACACAACTCAGGAGGCTGTGTGGCCCGGAGCTGTGATATCTCTTTCTCTGAGGAGATGCTTTCTATCTCTGTGACGTCGAACCGGGATCCGGCAGAGAAGACGTTTTACGTGAATATCTGCTGGATCTGCTTTTGTTTGTCGCCTGGCTGGTCTTGTGAAACAACGGGTGTGATAAAATATGACAGCCGTGCATTCAGACCGTCACAGAGGCTAATTTCTCAGACTGTGACAACCTAATTTAAGCTGGATGTGCAGAGAATCTGTTTTGGTGTTACTTCAAAAAAAAAAAAGCCTGGGGGGGGGGGGGCTGCCCTTACCGATGCTGCTGTAAACACTCGATCATAGCTGCTAATCCTCTTCGACATCGCTGAGCACTCACACAGGTAAGAGGTCCTCCACAGATTGCAGTCAGGGTGGGGCTCTTCCCGTAAAAAAATCATCCAGAGATTTGCATAATAGGAGTTTATTGCTCATTCCAGGGATTCATTGTGGATTGAATCGGGAATGCCACCGTCTTTTTATTGAAAGCGTCCAAGGGCTGACTCATTGTGTGTTCCCCTTCAAATCTATAGAGGCGATTTGGGAAACTGGAACAGCAGTGGTCTAATACCTCAAATGAGTCATGATCCATGTGACGGGCCCCTCCCCGTGCCCCTCTCCGTCCTCCTTTACACAATCGACAGTGCAGGGCCTGCTCTTGGAGCAGCCGATGAGAGGAGGTTTTACCATTCACACCAAAATGAGCCTTATTTCACTCCACGCTGCTGGCTTTCTCTTTGCTCCCCTCTGTTGCTTAATCTTTATTTTGGCTTTAGAACAAGTACTGGATCTCCTGGCAAGGAAAACAAACCTCTAATAGGGGAGATGTGAGCACCTCGTCGCCATATGGGGTTTGGGAATTCCACAGAATTGCTCTCTAATCTCCACAACATGTTAGGAATTCGAAGCCCTCGTTTTTCAGGAGAAAAAAAACGTCCCCTCAGCACGTGGCTTCTCTTTTGGCGTGCAGTGTGAAAGTGGAATTTGTTGCGCCCCTATAGCACTTTGACTTTTTAAACGCGCACACACCAAAATCTACCGTGTCCATGTTGTTGGTTGTGGGACACTCCTCTTTCGGTTTTGTAGTTTCAACTACTTTTAGCCCCCTTAAATCCCCTGTGTGCTGCACTAAATATACAGACACTGGAAAAAGAGAAAGCTATTATTATAATAATAATTATTATTAGGGTTATTCCTCTGCACAGGTCCTGAATTTAGCATGGCAGACTCAGCTCAGAGTTGGGCGTGCTGGTGGTGTTACTGATATGTGGCCTTGGCGGATACGGTGTCTCCTCTGCTGAAGTAAAGTAGTTATGTGCCAGAAATCATTGCCCTGCTTCTGTGGTTTGATGCACTGCCGCACAGCTTGGCTTTTGTTTCCGAGAGGTCCTTCACTGACTCGCTGAGTGGCTGCTGGTGATTCAAGTCTGCCTGCTTCCCAGACTAACTGATGTGCTCATCTCTAGTTTGGCTTTTTTTTTTTTTTTTTTTTCCCCCAGCTGGTGACCGGTAGGAGATTTTAAGTCGTGCAGGAATGGGTCAGAACAATGTGTTGTGTTTATCATGAGCAATAATCGGAACATCATTCCCACCACATTACTTTTGTTACAATTTTAAAGTTTTGCCTTTGTGGGGACTAGTTGGAAAATTGAATCAATGTATCATCCTGGCATTGTTTAGGGTCAGGAACTGAACCTTTGCACAATTTGTTCCATTTTTTTTTTTTAATGCGCATCATATTATGTATCATTTATGTTTCTTATTTGTTTGTGTCATTCAGTTTGGATACACTGTAAATTAAAACTAGAGTTGACATTTAGTTTTGTGGTGGTCATTAAAAAAGGTTCTTTGCGATCTTTGAGCAGCGTACAGTAGCTTTTCTAGTTTCATTACCGAGTTAAAGACTTGTTTGTTGTGTGTCGAAAAAACATTACAGTGTTGCTTTCCCATGGAACCGTCAGATATGACTTCTGTTTGTGGTGCAGCCTAGAGTCAACACAGATGACTGCGGTTCATTATGATGCGGCGTCACTCTTGTTGTGAGATGTTGTCATTCGTGTGGGCATCGAATCTGGAAGAGATATTTCTCAGGGCTGAGTTTTTGAGGCTTTCAGGGTGGATGTCTGTTGGCTTCTTGTTACACGACACAGTAAGTTATGTGTAAACAGTGAGAGTCATCGTTTCCTTTCCCAGTGTGTTGAGAATCATTCGTGGTGGTGTTGCATTAAGTTTCTCTTTGCATCCTTGAATCATAATCTGGAACAGGCTGTTCCCTGTCGGATACATTCCTCAGGTTTAGCAGGGGTCTTCAGAAATCACCCTTCTATAGTCTTTGTTCACTGCATCACTGGCCTGAAAAAGTTGTTTTTTATCATTTTGAGATATTGCCTAGTTCCTTCCTGAGGCCAGTGGACTAATGGGCTTTGGTCTGTGGAATCCACCCCAATGTTTTCTCCCACATTGGACCATTTGCTGAGGCCCCAGTGGGGCAGACAACAATAGGCTTCATATGAAATATGCACCATGACTCGGGCATTCGAGCGAGCAGTTGATCTGTTCACAGCAGTTTAGTGGTTAGATAAAAATCTGCTCCGATTGAAGAGAAAAACACAACTCCAGTGCTTCTAGGCATCCAAAATAAGATTGAGTGTTCATTTTGTTATTGGATGGTGCCTGTCTGCTATCTATCTAAACACTCTGGCACGCAATGCTTATAGCCCTGCCTTGTCTCGCTTTGTCTCAGTCAGAATTTCATCCTTATGAAATGAGGTTGCATCCAGAGTCCTGAATTACAAGTGAAACAATTGTTACATATCTTATTTATTTGCTGAAATTGCCGCGGCGGAGGGACGGGGCCCGCAGCCCTGCCAGTCTCAGTGAGAGGGTGATGCTCCACAGTGCTCAGGTGGTTGCAGCTTGGATGGTGCGCAGATGCTCGGAGTAATTACAGTGACATCTGGGGATGTCTCAGGTAGGGGAGACGGTGAGTCCCCTTTCCAAACTCAGCTGTCAAAAACAAACTTGTTCTGATTAAGGAGCCGCCTGCATGGCTGAGCTGATACAGACGAGAGAAGTCAGGTGTTGAGCCAGTGCACATAAATGGTGCAGAAACACTGCCTGCTGGTTTTCGATGCCAACCCTCTTACTCATGTGGCTGTGAAGGTTTCAGACGAGAACTGACTTTTGAAGAAAATCAGCTCTGTGTCATGTCAGGATACGCGTTTGAAGACTCAAAAGATTTGAGTGATTACTCCAAAGTTGTATTCACAGCGGGGTAAAAAAAAACCCCCATCTGAGCCGTCATCATATCGATGGTTTTCGAGGTTAAAAAAAAACAACAAAAAAAAAAACAAAACAGAATGACGAGATTTAATGAGGAGATCAACATGAGGAGTTGTTTTTGTGCCATGAACTGCACAAATTGAAAAAGTAATGGGTGGAAAATGTATCAGTATCCCAGGAATGAAACCTCCCTGTTAGCGCAGAGTGCATAATTAGCTGTAAGCGCCTGGTGATTTGGTCAAATCCCAGGATTTTAACACAATAGGAAATTGTTTAGGGAAGAACATGGTTTTTAATGCTAATGCTACTTGTGTGTGAGGTGGCTTCTGGGCTTTAAAGCCCTGATGACACTCAGCATATGATTCTTTTATTCATTACGTGATGGTAATTTCTAGACCCTGCTGTTTGCCTGGAATTGAATGTGCCAATGCTAGCATGCTCGAACAGACAGATGTCTATCAAAGTGTGATGTGCAGTAAAGAGGTTTTGGAAATGCGAGGATGAGCTCCACATACAGTAATTGTGCTGATTTACAGCAGGTTGCGTCATTTCTAAACACTGAACACGTCCTGTAAACCCCCCTGATAACGCAGCAGTGACTTTTTTACGGCCCTGCTGAAGAGGGTCAGTCGTTTGTTTAAAAAAAACAAAAAAAAAAAACTGTCTATTGGCAGTTACGCACACATATTTCTAATAAAAGGGACAGTGATTTGTTGTTGTAACTTCACTCAAAGACAGATTTTCACATGCACATCATGTATTGACATGTCACCTCAAGAGTACAATGTGTCAGTGAGTGTGTTGTCTTGTTTCCTAGACGGTTTTCAGCGTGTCACAGACGACCTTTGTGCATGGACTTCACATTCCTGCTGAGGCATAAAGGAAGAAGACAGTGCTTTGGCCACAATAGCACAGGATGTTAGCGTGCATTGTAGTTAATGCAGTTGATGTCGGTCCAGCCCTCCGAATCAGTTCCTACGCAGTGCTTTTGTAACCTCTGCAATCCTGTGTGAAAAGCTGACGAGGACCTTTTGAGAAACTTGCTTTTTCTGCCTCTTTTCGAGCAGTGTAAAGCTGACAAAAAAGCCCTGCGGTTATATTCAGTTCCCCCAGAAAAAAAGATTTGCTTTCGATTGTGTGCCTGCTTTTCTTTTGCCAGAGCTTGTCTTCTTACAGCTCTTTCTCAAGGGATTATTGGAAACGACTGTCACTGTCCAGTCAACTTTCTTTATACACGCAAATAAAAGTACTGTGGTGTGTGTGTGTGTGTGTGTGTGTGTGTGTGTGTGCGTGTGTGCGTGTGTGCGTGTGTGCGTGCGTGCGTGCGTGCGTGCGTGCGTGCGTGTGTGGAGAGCATTGCCCCTACTGTTGACTGCTTCTGACGGAAATATCTTGTGAGAAAAGACGTCAATGTGTTAGCCAATATATTTAGACTTTGATTAAAACATTCTTTGATATTGGCCAGTCAGCCTTGTCCACTTCTGATATGATTCCCCTGTGACCACACCTCGTGAAAGATGATTATTATGATAATCATAAAAAAAAAACCTATGTCTCACTGGGCGGAATTATTCCGGCGTGGTGTGATTTTACTTAGCAGCGTGTGAAGTCTTGGTCTGTAAAACCCTCAGTGAAAGCTACCTCATCGTGCTTTAAGGAGCTCCGAAAACACTTTCAACAATTTCACGACTCTTGCTCTTCTAATAGAGTATGATTTTGTTACGCGTTATGGAAAGATTTTCCAGCCAGTCTTGCTCTAACCATAATGGACATCTGTCTTTTTGAGTGTGTGTCTGAGCCTATGCACTACATGTGTCATTGTAGTGAGTTATTTTTGGGCTCCGCTTGCAAGCTGCAGAACTCATTGCACAGCAGTAAGAGTTGTTGAATGCAGCCCACCCCCCCACCTCCCAAACCCCCCTTCTGACAAAAGCTCTCCCCACAGTTGGTCTGGCTGCAGTCATCTCGCACCCTCCACGCTATTTTAAGCCTTCAGACAGAGGCCCGCTCCCCCTTGAGTGGAGCCCAGTCTCTCTGTGTGGGCCAGAGCATGGGCCTCTGCTCACACAAGACATTTACACTCACACGAAGCAGCCCCTGCCAGCTGGTGCAAAGGTAATATCGGAGGTAAACTTGGTGGTGCGGCCTCACTGAGCCTCTGCCCTGGCTGTACGCTGAAAGTGAAAGAAGGATGCTCATTAAAGTTTGCTTTCTAACAGGAGAGCTGACATGTTTGTCAGGACTGTACCGGTGGGTCAGCACACAGCAGCCTACGCCAATGGTTTGGGATTTTGGACTAAAATAGGCTAAGCTTGGACTGAATTTCTATGGGCTTTTTTTTTGTTATATTTAGATGCTTAATTATTTCCTGAGGTCATAAGGTGATGGACCGTTGGCTGAATTGCAACTGCAACAGTAGCAAACTGCGATACTCCTTCAGGACCTCACTCTTTTTCAAGATTATTTTCATTGTCGATCATTCTGCAAATCATTAATCGATTAATCGCTTGGTTTATAAAATGTCAGAAAATAGTGAAAAATGTCCATCCCAGTTTCCTTTAAGTCCAAGGTGATGTCTTTAAATGTCTGGTTTGGTCACTCCAAAACCCAAAGATATTCATAATAATAACATATAACACAGAGAAAAGCAGGAAATCTCCATACTTGAGGGGCTAAAAAAACAACAGTTTCTGCCACTTCTGCGTGAAAAATGACTTTAACGATTAATCAACTATCATAATAGTTGGGGAGTATTTTTTATCAATTGACTCATCGATTAGTCGGCTGTTGCAGCTCTGATTTTCACTGGGAGTATGGGTTATGTCGTTCTTTTCTTTTTTTTCCCCAGGCATAAAAAAAGCATCAGTAACTGCAGTAATGACCAGTGTTGTATAACTCCTGCAGAACTGTACCAGTTAACCCCTCTTTATTTATAAATTCCGCTGACCAGGGTGGGGTTGGATTCCTAGTGTGCCGACAGCAGGAAAGCGACGGGCACCCCTGCTTCCTTCCCGTCTGCATGCAGTTTGCCCAGCTCCCACACTGCTCATACTGCAATGCCAGCAAAACGCCACTCGCCATTGCAATAAGATAAACAACTACCCTGGGTTAAGCACATTGTCTGTCCCCAGTCTGTCGACATTAGTATGAGTTGTCACAGCCAATTGACTCTCGATCATCTCTAAATGGGAGGTATGCTAAGTGTCTCATTTAGAAGAACTTTATTAGATGATTTGTATCCGATACCCATACATCTAGTTAGATACAGCAGAGTGAGTAACATACTGTATCCTGGTTTTGGGTGAAAAAGCCTTGGACATTGACCGCGGAAAGCACCTCTATCTTGGTCAATTAGGAGAAGCAGATGAGGCTAACTTGATTTGGAGTGGCTGCACGGCATCAGAATTGTGGGTAATTAGATGGCTGGCGCGGACCGGACATCCTCCGTCTGACAGAGACAAAAAACACACAAGCTCCTCAGTGTTCCTGATAACCTCAGCTGTAGACAGGGAGGCGCAGTGGCTCCATCAGCTGCTGCTGCAGGAGCGTCTTCTGGTTATGGACCAGCTTGAAGCACCACTCGCTGAAGTGTGCGATGATGACTGTTGTTATTTGCATAATTACTTTTAGATTACCCATGTTCCCTTGGGTTAAACTAGTTGTGTTGTGGATCTATTACAAAGTGGAGTCTGGAGATCCCCAAAGGTCCTTGAGAAGGTGCCAGGGGGTCCCCAGCTAAATGAGCAATAGTTAAATGTTTTCATTACTCACTCCATATCATCCTCAGCACGGTGTGTGTAAATGTGACTGTTATCATCACGTATCATCCCCTAATAGGCAGTTGAGAAACTTTGCAATTTAGTCTGACACAGAACGTATCAAATGAGGGTCTTCAGTGCAAAAATGTTTGAGCCCTCCTCAGCTACAGCATAATGCATGTGGAGCTTTAACACATGCAGGCGTATCGTTTGAAGTCTGTAGGTATCTTTGACGGCAGAATGGCAAACGTTCAGGAACTTCTTCTTAAAGGATGATTCTGCTTCATCACACATTGGGTTCTATTTTCGTACGCTTGGCCAACATCTCTGTCGCCACCATGTAAATGCTGAGATCTGGGAACAGGACAACATCGCTACAGTCAACAGTAAAAAAAAAAAAAAAAAACAACAACAAACAACCCAACAGATTAGCAAAATGATGTTAGTAATCCTGATTTGCAGAGGAGGTTTTTGTGCACAATTACGGCAGACACAGTACGCCAAACCTTTTAGGCGGCCTGTGAACCATAATAGATGGTCAGGGATAGTTTGGGCAATGATTTTGCCGTAGGCCTTCATTTTCTCTTCCAAATAAGTTTGTTTAAAGTCTTTATGATGGTCTATTTGCTTGTACTTCCTGCCCTGCCCAACATCTTTTTTTAGCAATGTTGACACATTCCCAGATCTCAGCAGATAACTTGGTGAGTATAATGCTGGCAAAAAAGTGCCAAAAATAACACCTTAGTTGTGAAGAATCTGAATCGCCCTTTAAAGCAAATCCACAGTGTGAATAGATTCACTGTAGGTAATATGGAGAAGCAAAGTACCACACTCTGTAGAGCTGTGGGTCTGGGTGAAAGGCAGCTCTGGCTGATGTCCCGGAGGACTCTGAAGGGTTGGGCTGAGATTTCCTTCCTGTAAGAAGTCATGTCTTCACCAGGGTTTGGATGATATCTGTCATCCAAACTACCCTGACCCATCGCTTAAAAGGACAGTTTAGAGTCTGGGCTGTCATCACTCCTCTTCCAGCTAACGGCTATTTTGGGTCAAGATCCTGTTTACTGGATACCTAAATCTTCAGAAGTCAGCATTTCCTGTTGCACAGAAAGCACTGAACAGCAGCGGCTGATGCAGGAGGGGGAGGTTTTTCTATCATGGGGGGAGATGGATAAAGATGTTTGTGTGTGTGTTTGGTTGATTAAAGGCTGGGCGGGGGGTTTGCAGCCAGATGCTATAGGCCTGCAGCTGGCTGGCTGAGTGGGAGGGGAGCTACATTGAAAAGCAGCGGTGCCAGCAAAGTGGGGCTTAGCCAGACACTGAGAGGAGATAATCCATATTTCATCTGCATCCTCCTCTTCCTCCCAACCACCTGCAGAGCAACACAACACAGACCCAGAGCATGAATAGTGCATGACACAGAAATACAATTTGAGAAGTGCTAATGCTTGAGTGGAAGGAAGAGACTCCCTTTCATATTCAACACCTTCGGGAGCTCTTCAGAGCTCCAGAATGACTCTATTAGACAGTGAGTTTCAAAGTTATATGCGGCCTTATTATGGCCATATATATATCTATATATATATATAGATATATATATCTATATATATATTCTCCAGAGTGCTCTCCTCCTGATCCTTCAAAATGCGGTTTCCAATATTTTACATTCATCCTACAAATGTTTGGGATGAAAACCAGACTTTATAGTGACTGAGCCACAGCTTCAAAGACTCTATTTATTTTTATACCGTGGCTCTTGTACTTTCGGCTAATTTAGCATGCAAAAAAGGCACAGTAGCAAAACTATATTTCAGATATCTGCCTAGTCTTTAATATTCATGATCAGCTTGCAGCTTTGAAAGTAAGCTTAAAAGACTCCCTTGGTCACTCAGCCCACGCACACACACACACACACACACACACACACACACACACACACACACACACACACACACACACACACACACACACACGCGGTCACGCAGCACCACAATGAAAGCCTTGTCTATTGTCTCTGCATTTTTATCCCCTATTCAATATTTAGTGGAAATCAGGTAGACTTGTTTCCATTAGCTTGTAAATGAGTTGTTGTTTTTTGTGGCGCTATTAATCTCTGATTAAAAATCTTAACTGCAACACAATGTCAGCTGTAGCAAACCAATACAGATCCTGTTCAGATCCAATTTAGCCCTGTTTACCTCTTCAGAGGCAGTGGAATACATTAGGTGCAGATATGGCGGCTTTGCCTTTCTCCCCCTTTCACTTTACTTAATTGCTATTAGGAAAAAAATCTCTTTGTGCATATCCAGACTTAGAAGTGTTTCACTTTCAACACTGCGAGAGGAGAGAGAGCTCGGTCTTTGTTTTGGAGTGATGTGGAGGGCATGGTGTTATATACTATGTACTGGTCTCTACTAAATCGTATGTCCATATTGTTATAATTCATATGGTTATTCAAATGTTTATTGGACTGTGTCTATCAGACGATTTGTATGCAAAAATGTCAGTCTTTAAAACATAGTTGCAGCGTGACTTATGAAGGCCAAAAGACAAAAAAGAAAGACATGAATAAACAACAGGTTAACAAAAGAGGTAAAAACAGGTTGATGGTCTGAATACATCAGTTTGAAAATATCTTTCATTGTTCTTTTTGAACATGTGTTTGTATTCTCCTATGCACACCTATTAGCTGCTCACCCACACACACATGCATACACAAGCACTACACAAGGCCCTTTTGAGCAGAGCAGTGCCAAGTAGATGTTATATCACATTTCTTTTCATCTGACAGAGAGATAATAAATAAAGTAACTGGGCCGTAGCTCAAGCTTCTTGATAGATTTATCAAGTTGCACAATAGCTCCTTTATGAGACATATATACATCCAGCCTCACCTTATCTTATGACCCGTTGAAGGTTAGCAATAAATTGGCAGGGATTTCTCTATCGGCCAGTTCTCGCGGCTTGTCCTCCGCCTCTGGCTCTGACGCCTCGCCATTGCCCGCAAAATGAGCCCAATCCTTTACCAGTCCGTTGGCACAAGGCCGTAAAAATATCCCCAGAGGGAGGTTAATCACGTTTGACTGAGTGCGTATTTGAAAAGCAGTCGCAGTTATTGTGATGGACTGCGCTAGCTCTGCGAGGTGTTATCTGTATGTGCAACAAGGGTTTTTCAGAGCAGAGTTGTGGTGATGGCGGAGGTGCCTTGACATTCTGGGGCTCCTTCAGGAGGTTATGGGGGTTTCCTGTCAAGATGACGAGTAGTTTAATTTGCTCCAAAATGGCCTAACTAGAGAATGCATTCGAGTGAATACGGTCGCAAGTTTCGGCCTCACCTCTAATGACGCCCTCTGGGCAGTGTAGACGTTTAAAATGGTTTGGAAGTAAATCAGTAAAAGCACACTTTTGGCCAAACAAGTTCACAGGGTCTGTTTTGGAGTTCATGACATAAAACAGTTTGAGAACTCTTAGCTTGTCCTAAGAAATACGGCCTTGTTTTGATGACATCCTGCCCTCTTCCTGTAGAGCATCCCCTGCACACCCCACCACCACAGTCACAGATGAGGACATTTAGTATCATTCCTAAAACAGTGAGCGCACCCTGCTAAGCCTGTTAGTAGTCCTCCATTATAACGGCCCCAGGCCTTTCTGTTTTCTACACAAGAGAGACAGAAAGAATGCCAGAGATGGAGGGAGAGGGGGGGTATATTTCTGTTAAATGGGACACCCTGCGGCTGCACACGCAGACAGCTTTTGGAGAAAAGGTTTCAGGGGGACAATAAGTGTTGCGCTGGTAGCCTGACAGGAAGTGGAACATATGTCCCCTTTCCAACTCCCTAAATCTCCAGCAGACCTCACATGAACTGAGCTTCTGGCAAAGCCTGTCTTACAGCCTCCTCCACACACTCCATCCCCCCGTCCAATCACCAGTCCTCTGACAGAGTCATGCTGACAGTGATCCAGAGGCTGACAGAAGGGGTACTGCAAACAACCCACCCTCCAGGGACGCAGTTACCCCATCACGGCAAGGCCACCACCTCCCCCCGCAATCTGACTCCACAGTGCTGGATTTTTCTTTTTCTTTATCTCCCTCACGGCCGCAGTTTTACTCTTCAGGCTCCATGTGGTTTCTCCTCCTTTTTGTTTTTTATTTATGATCCTCCTCCCCCTTTTCTGTCTCTTTGGCTACTTACTGAACATCTGCACAACCTATTTATCCTTCTGCTGCGTTGAGTTGCTGAGTGCTACCATGAATTCCATGTTGATGGTGACTTTCTGCATGCTTCACTCCTAATCTGACTCCAGGCCTTGAATTGTGGTCTTCAAGGCAAACATATGTGGTATGTGACTCCCATGTGTGCAAGTATGTTTATATGTACAGTGTATAATCGATAGCATATGTAAGAAATTACCCAAGGTTTTATAACATCTCCCGGCCAATTTGGATGGGAATATCAGCCATTCCAGAGATTAAGATGGTGTCAAATGTTGCCGAGGGTCGAGCTGGGATTTCCAACTGTCGCTAGATAGTCGGTTCGCAGTGGGAAAATGTGGTCGCAATGCCCCGTCGGGAAGCAGTCATGCTTTAGCTGCAATTTTTTGGCTTGGCGTTTGGTTGTGAGCCCCCGAGGTGGCCACTGTCTTTTAGGGTCTGAGCCTGTCAAGCGGTTTGGCCAACCCGGGTTTTCTCTAGGCACTGGTGCAAAGGAACAAAAGGGTGTACCAGCGGAGGGTGGCGCGGGGGGCTAGTGGGCGGGGATTTCAGGGAAGAGGTGGAAAAAGCAGGAATGGGGTGGGAAATGATGGAGGCGTCTGAAACCAGGAGGCCAAGCGTGAAAGAGATGAGAGAGGGAGAGAAACCCAGATTTGGCCGAGGATCAGTCGCTAAAGAAGAAGAGATTAAGGTCCCATCATTCCCAGCTGCATCATCAGGACTTTGGCCCCCTCCCCTGCAGTTATTTTATGTGTGCTTGTGTGCTTCTTTACCCCTTAAAACAGTTGACTAGAAGGATTTCTTTAAACTGAAGCACGCACATGAATGCACAAATACACAAAGTTCACCACCACACACCCCAACACCAGGTCAGCTAGACTTCCAGTCATTCAGAGAGTCGGGACTTGTCACTGGCTGTAACTGAGATGAGGCCTGGCTGGCCTTAGAAGTGACTGAATGCCCCCCATTCTCCTTTTCACCCTGGGAGAGCATGCTGTTTTGGGCCTGTGCCACGCATTGTCAGCCTCTTTAGTTCCCCTTCCTCTACTTGACTTCCCCTCTGCTTCTGCTCCATCCCACAAACAAACCTTGTTTTGGCTTGATGTGTGGATCACACGGCTGCAGTTCACAGTTGTTTTTTTTTACAGGTCACCCTAGTGCACTACCCTCTCACATGCTCCCTCTTTCTCGTTTTCTTTTGAACTTCATGCAGAGAGGGCAGGTGGTAGAAACAGAACGGGCTGATGGGAAATTGGACTAACCAAGGTTAGCGAGGCGATCTTTGCTAGAGGATTAATTGTGTAAGAGCCATGTAATGATTGCTGGTATGTCCCGGGAGTGAAATCCTGTTAGTCACTGCACAGGGGTCAGGCTAAGACCGAGCATGTTGTTTATATGTGTGCGCCTCAGGAAGGAAGGTGACTCTGATCGCGCCTGGTATGCATGACCAGGTGGCGATCTGACTGCTTCTGTTGTCTCAACCCTGAAATTAACCGCAGACTCCCTCCCGCTGTGTTCAGACTGGGACATACGTATTGAAATTCTGCTCACTGAGGTTGTGTCGGGGTGAGAGGGAAGAGTGTCCTCATGTATACCTACAATAACTGACAACAGGAAACATGTGGGGCTGTTCATAGGAATCATTTCTCGCAGATGATTGGCTTTCCTGCTCTCAATGTCTCTTTTGACCCCTCGACGAGTTTTAAAAGTTTAATCTGAAAGTTTGAGCTGAATCTCAATAGGTTTTTCGGTGTCGTCCAAAATATGTAGCAACTGCTATTAAAGGCTGTCAAAGTACCGTACACTGACATTGAACGTCCGGTCAGATTCCTTTTGTCCAATACTCATTCTTTGATCAAACAGTTCCTGATATAAATGATATTTTGCCAGTTTTAGACTGCATTTTATGTCAGTATTTATTGGCCACTTAAGCACACTGTTTTGGTTTAGACAGCATTGAACATTTGAGAACTTTTGCTCAACATGGCATGTTTTTTGTAGAAAAACATGTTCATATTCTCTAAGCTAAAGTATTGGAAAAAACCCATTGTTTTGGTATTGATACAGCAACTCAGGTGTCGTATATGAAATAATGCTGAAAAATGATACCCAACCAACCATTTTCTCAGTAAAATACCAGCTTACCACCAATGTCAAAACAAGGTTGTTTTTGAAACCTTAGTTTGGGGATATTAGCATATACGCTTAACTCTTATTTATCTCTTTTTTTTTTTTTAAGGCATTTTGTCTTTATTATATATTGACAAAACTGATCCATGAGGCCCCCAGGACGCCCCACCCACATTTAATTAAATACACCACCATGCTCTAAATGTCACTTTCAAATTAAGAACTGTATTTGATAAAAAGTCTTAAAAGGTTTTGTGACTTAGATCAGAAAACATCTGTTTAAAGATTACATTTAATTATTTCCTACTCACTGTTACAGACACATTTCAGGCAGTAGTACCGGGCCCTGTTTATCATCATGCTATTTTTTTTCTTTTTCAGCCCTAATACTATAACCACGTCGTCAATTAAATGTGTGTACTATTTGTACTGTGTACCTTGGTTACCTTCTGCAGGGATGACTCATTCTCTTAACTCCAACTGAAGTTTTCTTGTTGTGATTCTGTCCTGGGGGAAGGAAAGCTCCTTATCTGTGTACGCTCTCTCCTTTTCCAACATTTTACTCTATCTCCCCATCCACACACACCACTGAGCAGCTTATTGAACACAGATGATGAATGGGTGTGGATTGATGGCAGATAGCAGGCCGCCGCTAATTGACACTGCTGTATCACTTCATCTCCTGCCTTTATATTCCTCCTCCTCCTCCTTCTTTCTTTTGGCGGCACGGCAATCCATTACGGTTCAGATTAGTCGCTTTTAAGAAGCCATATGTCCCTGCGTGATCTATTGTAATAAAATATACTCCACAGGAGACTGCTCAAGGGCTCTTTTCAAGGGTATTGTTTTTTGGAGGCATTGATCGTGTTGCACGTTGTTGAGTTATGCAAGAGCACAAGTTCTTCAGTCTCTTCTCATTCTCGGCCCAATATGCACAATGCTTTCATGTAGTTTAATGTAAAGTAGCAGATGTAGCCTCATTCATTCAGGAGTTAGCCAGTGTAATAGTCTTCTCTGTCTAAGATCAGAAAGGTCAGGTTTCATTATCCACCAACCTAGACCTCTTCCTTATACTGCTCGTCAAAGCCAACCACCCAAGACTGAATAAAGTGCAGGTTGTACAAATCCTCAGGCCTTCTTCCGAGCCACATCCCTGACTGTTTGAAAGCTCCTCTACCACTGGCTGAGCAGAAGTGATTTAACTGGCAAAGCTCTCGCAGGCTCTCGTCTCCTCATCAGACGTGGGGTCCAGCTCTTGGCAGGGCTTTTCAGGCTCGGAAAGGAGACAAACATTTGTGTCACTTTGTTATTTACTTGGACTCAGGAACCCTAAGATGTGTTTTATTTCTCCGGATAAACCCAATCCCGAACAGGTTCGCCTGGGTTTATAAAAAGCTTGTGTTTTGTATTCTTTCCCAGCTGCTCTTAATATGTTTTTATCCTCTTTATCCAGGTTTGACTATGGCTGACTTTCACATTTTCATGGCACGCTGTTCAAAACAGCCATAGCTGTTCATGGGGAACAAATGCGTTGAGATGCTCTGCTCAAGGGATCCTCGGTTATTTTTTTTTTTAGCTGAGCGGCTTTTCCCTTGCTTTTCTGATACTGCTGAGCCGGCACCATTTCCACAAGATTTGAATGTGCTTCAACTTCCTCCCCCTCCCTTTCCACATTCTCTCCTGCACCCTTCTTCCACTTTACCATTCATCATCTATCTGAGGTCAGCCATTAACTCGCTGTGCTCCTCTCCTCCCGCCCTTGACTAAAGGGTATGCCTTCCTGAGTCTACTCGACTCAGAATTCAGCCTGTTATTCCCCTGGGACTGGCTGACAGCCGTGCTAGCCCACAGCCAGACGGCTTTTAATCATTTATTTAGGGGCTGTAATGTCGAGTTCAACTCCACTCTCTCACTTAGTGCACGCGGGGACGAGAGGAAAGTGAACGAGAGATGCCGCATTAAGCTTGGATCAAGAAGCCAGTTTGTCAGCAAGCCTCGAAGGATCCCTTCTTCCTCTCCGTCCACTATGTGTTTTAAACTGCGGCTTTTCTTACACAGTATCGCTGTTTTGACGTCGTCTCCTCTGGGTTCATGCTATGAGCCTTCAAAGGAATGAAACATCATAGGAATGCAGTTCATTTGTGCAGATTTCATTAGCAGAGAGCCAGAGAGGTGGAACATTCGCAGTGATTGTGCTCAGTCATAAGAATAGTGAATATACACAGTGAAAAGATAAATCATACCATATATGGCAAGTGTCCAAGTTGGGACACATGCACATGGCTTAATCATCTTAATTGAATGCCTAGTGGACTATTGTCCTTCTTTAACAATATTAATTTAGGCCCATGGATTATCTGTCAAATTGCAATGGGCAGCCAATGAGTAACAAAGGACCCGGTAAGACCATGAACTTCCATTGAGCCTCGTGTTTCTGTCGCTGATCAAGGCCATATTTTGTTGTTAAATTTATCTGTAATTCACTTCCACATGTCATTAAAAACATTGTGCATTTTTAAATGAGTAATGTACCAACTCAGAGACTTTTCAAAAAACGTGTATTATTATCCTTTGTTTTCAGCGCTGGGTACCAAGTCATTAAAAGGAATTCACATTTATAATTAAACAGAACAAGGATGTTGATTGGAGGCAACTAATCAGCACTGACCTTTTCTGAATACCATTACAAGGCCCTTCCCAGCATAGCTGTGCTGTTTAGCCTGAGGGTCAGATGTAAAAAATGTCTTTTCCTCAGCTCGGCAACGCTTGTGTATAAATAAATGTGTTTTTTTCTTTTCAGCAGTTAGCTTTACCAGTCATTAACCCCAATAATGGGACTTTGGAACCTTTCTCCGAGAGTAATGACCTAACTCGGCTCTGTTCAGGGCGCTAATTGACTCGACGGTTAGAGTGGCTCAGGTAAAGAGAGAAAGTTTTCAGACCCTTGGTGTTGCTGAAAGAGGTTTTTCTTACACCCCAAACAAGGGCCCAGGTTATTCTTTCCCTGCAGGGACATGAAGGCAGAGGGGTTGTGGGATTAGGCGAAAAGATCCTCTTTTGCAAATTTTTGACTGATCAGCACGAAGGACTGAAGATCAATGAGGACTGTGTGGGGCTTTGAAGCCTGAGGGTAGTCGGCCAATCAATGGAGAACTGTGCAAGTGTTGGTGTCTTCCAAGACCCGAAGAAAACAAGCAGGAGAGGAGAACAACACTGGAACTTTTCCTCTTGCTCTCTCCTTGGCCTTCACTCTGTCTCTCCCCCCAGCTTGGTTGTTGTTTTTCACCCTTGGTCCAGTTTGGTTGGATAAAAATAATCTGCTTGTTACATTTTTAAATTTTTACTTTGAGATATTAGAAACGAGGGGGTTTGCTTGGGAGATTTTTGTTTTTTCAATGCTTTGACCTTTTATCCTTAGATTAAGATTAATGGGGTCAAAAGGTTTCTAAAAAAAAAACAACTGCCTTTTGAAAATAAATTGGTTGGTCTTTTGTCACATTTATGAATAAAGTGACATTTCCGTCTTGTAGCTAAAAGAAAAGGGAGTGCACAGAAGAAAAAAGGGTATGTCAGGCATCCTTACAAAAGTTCTTAAGGTCAGTCTATCTATCTGGAGCGTAAATACACAACCCCCTTCTTGCTGTCGTTCGCCTTTAAAAGAAAAACTCCAGTTTCCACTGCACCGTCCTACTCCAACTCGTTCCCTCTCCGCCCTCTCCATTACTTTGGATTTGCTCTCGCTCTCATTGCTCTGCGCTGTTTTGGTTATCAATGATTGCCTCAAATGCCTTCCTTCCCCTCTCCATCACGAGAGCTGTAATGTTGTCACAGTCATGCACAGCGGCGGGTCATGCCAGGGCGTTGCACCTCCGACCACTGACTTTCATATCATTTTCTATCAGCAGGAAGTGCAGCAGGAAGCACATATTTCTCACACATTCACACAGCGTCAGGTGGGGGTGTGAGGGACTCTATACTCACTTTCATCCTTAGCCCATGGACACTTTTTCTTTAAATCCATGGCCTCCCAATGAAATATGAATCAAAAACAGTGCTCCAGGCTTCTGCTTGCCTTGAAAGAAGCTTTAACTGAATTTAAAGTCTCAAAAGGGTGAGGAGTTGCTAGCTACCCTGCATTGCAGTGTTTGGATATAATATCAGGGTCTAAATCACGGATTGTCAGGACGAGGAACAAACTTAAAAAACTGACATTTATTGGGTTTTTTTGGTGTATACTTTGTAGGTATTGTCAAGAGAATGTGTCCTTACAGATGTATCACTGTTTCACGCTTTGTTCTGTGGAACCGAGTCTTGTTGCGTAGCGAGGTGAGGGTGTGGACATCTGTACCCTACTTTCTTTGCCAAAACCACAATATTTTTAAGTTTTATGCATAGTGATCATTTTTGTTTTCTAAGTATTCCCAATTTTTCAAATCACTTGCATTGTATGAGAATTATCATTATCTTTGCGAAGGGCTGTTATTTTTCCACACGTTATTATTCACGTGCTGTTTTTCACACTTTACATGCCTCTAGTTGACGTTCGAGTGTCGCACTGCAAATTGCGGGTGGCATTACATTTAATACCGTTCATTTGCAATGTTCTTATTTATGCTCTAGTTTCTTCTGCTGGATTCTAGTATAATGTGGTGCTGCAGTGGCCCAATTAAAGATTCATGGTTTGGTAAATCTAGCGGAAGATTACCTGGATGTTGCGCTGTTTGTCTCCACGCTGTCTTACGACCGAACATGAACATCTATCCGTTACCTCCCGATTGCCTAACTTCTCTCCCCCACCCTGTCTGTGCAGGAGCAGAGCCCCAGCAACGCCACATCCCTGGCTATGATGCAGGAGCCGCAGGAGGTGGTGGAGGAGACTGTCACCATAGAGGAGGACCCCGGCACCCCCACCTCCCACGTCTCGGTGGTCACCTCTGATGACGGCACCACACGGCGCACAGAAACCAAGGTAAGACGCAAAGGTGCACCCAGCTGAGCAACGTATATGTATGTTGAAGTTTTTTTCATATCATGATGATGCTGTTAGCTGTTGGAAAAAGCTTTTTTTTAAAAACTTCAGCATTATAATTAGAAAGTTAGCTGTGACCTGCAGATACAACTGATGATTCCTCTGTAATCTCGTGCTGATGTACAACCTGCTACCTGCTATCACACCTGAGCAGGACACCTCCGAGCAGTTGCATTGTTGTGGTTAAGAGATCCCATTGAGCTCATAGCTGCAAAACCCTCCAAATTCCCTTTGATCCATTTCAATATTGCTTCAAATTATGGTTATGGATTAGCGCTTCCAAACAGCACGGTACTGTACCTCCTCTCCCAAGACTTCCACAAGAACTCTAAATTCCATAATCCTTCAGCCCAAGGTGGTTTCATCTCCCTCTCACGGCTTCATTTATTTGATTATTGTGTTATGAGCCAGCTCCCCCGGTGTTCTCCTAGTTTTGTGCTTCCTAAAAGCTCTTTTGTTGATTCGTCCTCTACTGTGTTCTGTTGTTTTTTCTGTAAGGATATCTCATCTAACGTGAAGGTGAGTAGACTTTTATACCAGTATGGCTTTTCCCACCACGCCACCATTTTATGTGTGCCCATACAGGCTACAGCAGCAGTATGCAACACAATCTGCTTCATCACAAGCCGAATAATGCTCCAGTCTGTACTCTACAAAACTCCTCAGTTCACTGCTTGTTGCTTCTACCTTCCCGGGATGAGACCCATTCTCTCTTTTTTATTATTTATTTTGCATGGTCTGTCTCTCTCTCTCTCTTCCTTTATTTCACTCTTACAAATTCTGTCTTACAACATCCCTCATTGACATTATAGGAGGTACAAAATACCACTGTTCAGCACTAATAACATATAATACATCCCCATACAGAATGTTAATAATAGAAAGTGTCTTGGTAACTGTAATCTTGCTATTACATCCTAAGGACACACTTTAAATCCCTGTGTCAGGAATGAGTTTTTACCTCTTTAGGATTTTTTTTTTTTGCCAACCGTATTCTTGTGATAGCTTTGTTTTTATTTTTGAATGGTACGAATTACCATTTTTTTTGTACATTGACTCCCCAAAGTAATTTGCTAGCACTTTGAAGACCCCAGTACTGAAAAATGATTTCAAGTGGCATCAGTAATCTGCAATTGCTCGAACCAGAATGTCCTCCTCTTGGTGTCAGGTTGGGGTTTTGAAGAATTTCAAGTGTGTGCCTGTTCACTGTGTTTTTGGAAGTCTGCATTTCACTTCTGAGTTTGAATTCATCTCTCTCTGTGCACGGAGAAGAATTCCCGCCAGAATCCAAGCCAGATTTTCTTTTGAAAAAAAAATTCAGGTGGGGGGGGTTGGAAGCTCTTTCTTTTTTGCTTCCACATCCTGGAAGATAAGCTCATATTGCAACATTTTGCTTGGGATGTAAACGTAGGCACCGACGACTGCTGCTGCTGCTGTATGCTGCCAGTGGAGTGGAGAGCACTGTGTGGAGCGCTTACTCTAGGGACTGTGAAACTGTAATTAAAAAGCCTGGACTAATCCCTCATCAGGGAGGGCCCATTGCCCTGCAGCCTGTTTACTGTGAGGGGATTGGCCACACACACTCACTCATACACACATGATTTTTTCGCATGCATACATAGACCTTCTTAGGGATAACGCGCAAACATATGTGCAGTTAAACATCGCACTAATCAAGGGCTTTGCTGCAGAGGAAGGGAAGAGGAAGGACGCGCCTTTAAAGGGGCCGCCACCCTGCTGGGAGAAGGGATTGGATGCTCCCTGGAAGTCACTTTGAGGAGAAAAGCAGATTAATGTTCAGGGTGAACTTCTGCAAGCCAATGTCTCTGTGGTGGCAAATGTATCCAGACCGAGCTGGGAGTTTACCCGAAGAAACCCCTCTCCTTGTCTCCCTCACTTTCCCCCTTTCTTTTTGTCCCCCCCGCATCTCCTCTCTCTAACTTTCAAATGTTGTTTTTCACCCTCTCTCCTTTTCTATCTCTCTACTCATCTCGCAGCAACTTGCGTTTTTATTTATGTGCTTATCTGTTCTTTTGGAACCAACGTCTCGCCACTGTCTAATGCTAACACACTCCTTTCCCTTGATGGTTATCCCCCATCTCGCTGCTGGATGATGAAACGCAAAACCCGTCTTCCTGGTTTGCATGCAAAAAAAAAAATGTTTCTAGATGATTTAGTATCAGCAATATTACTAGTCAGACGAATAAAGACCTACTGTATATGAGAGAATGTCAGCGAAAAGAGGCCGGACTCGTGTGTGTTTGTGCAGAGGGTCAGGGTAAGTTTCAACAGACTAATTCAATTAATGTCGGACATTTTTCATGTAGAATTTGAAAACAACTATGAATGGCCTTTCAATAGCATATTAACGGCTGGCTATTTATGTTTTCAATCAATTCAACTCAAAGTGAATTGGCCCTGGAGCCTAAATGAGTCTGAGCGCATGCACACGCTAAATGAGTTCCTCGTCCGTCCTTCTGTCCCAGCTCGCCATGCTTTCCCTTGGCCATCATCCAGCTCTCTGCTGGCAGACACTGTGAATGGAACACCCGTCATGTCGAAGGAAGAGCTCAGTCGGGCCAATGAAAGAGGCCGTCCTTCTCTTTCCTCTGGATACGAGCTAATGAGATTTGAGGCCGACCACACAAACAAATAAAGCACTTTCACTACCGTGCTCACGCTGGGGAGCCAACCTGGAGTAGCTAGGGGTTAGTTTATCAGGTGCAGCTGTTGTGAGAAATGAGCTGGATCTGTCGAATAGAACAGAATAAAGAACCCGACACATTTTCTACTCGGGGCATTGCTTTCTTTCATTTCCAACAGACTCTCTGGGCTTCATCAAGCAGTCTTTAAAATAATAAGTGGAGTGCAGTGGGAACACACTCTCCTCTCTCAGAGTGCACACAGCTATACGTAGCTTAACAAGGTTGTGTTACTTCCGAGCCGCGTTCATCACATAGTTAAAGCAACACGCTGGATGTACATCCGTGCATAATGAAACCGAATGCAGGTTACTGATCACTCCACCCATCCCTGCAACTGTAGGTGACCAAAGTGGTCAAAACCATCACCCGCCGCACCTACCAACCAGTGATGCTGACAGACACCTTGTTAGTGGAGTCTAGGCCTGCCACCCGGACCCCCACCTCGGCCTCCATCTCGACCCCCACCACGTCAGAGAAAGAACCAGTAAAGGATGCCGAACCCTGTGTGATGTGTGCTGTGTTCCCCCCTGTACCCCACCTGGCTCCCCGTTCCTCTAACATCGTGTTTTAAAGAGGCCCACACTTAGCGACTTGGCACTTTCTAGCACAGCAGAGAAATTAACAATATCCACTTCCGTCGTCTTGCAGATGCTCTTTAGATGGGCTGGAAATGAATCGCAGGCGTCACTATCACAGGCTTCTTAGAAATCTGGATTACCACCGCATCCTCTCGCAGTATCCCCCAGGCCACCATGTCCATTTAAGCTCTTCATGAAGTGCATGACGCAGAGGTTGTGAAACCTCTTTCAGAGCTGCAAAGTGGACAGTTTGACGCCTGCTGCCTTTCCCTCCATTTTTAAGAGTTTGGTAAGCAGTTAAGGCCTATATCTCTGTGGTTGTCTCAAACACTTTTCAGATACGGCCTTGACTTTCCATGCACACACACACACATCTATAGTGCATGTGCACATGTTCAGATATACTCGCACTCTACCATTTTAGCAATTCTCTTTTAGCCCTGTTTACCCCTACTTCAGCATATTTCAGACACCCCTTTTTACAGGCCGGTCCCTCGCCTCCTCTCCTTTCCCCGGTTTAACGCCTTGTGAACTTGAGCATTCATCAAAGAGTGTTTGAAAACTGTGTGATGGCTCCCTTTGCAGCCCTTGCAAATCGCCTAAAAAGCGTGTTGTTACAAGGCATCTGGGCATGTCAAGGCTGGGAAGCTGTATGTTTAACCTTTTCTCACCTCTGACTAGAATAACGGAGCAGCATAACATTTGATGATAAATAGAAGTTGATAAAATGACCAGATATGAAAAAAAATCAGTGTGACATTATTATGTGAAGCTATATCTCTCAGGAAAATCAATAAAGCATATCAAAAAATAAAGTCATTCATTCCTGGCCCCCGTAGTTACATTAAGCTATGAAGACCAGAACAGCCCAGTTTGGGTTCTAACCACTGTGAATGAAGAGGATGAAAGTGAGCGTGTTACACCAAGGTCATACATATGCTTTGACTAATGTGAATTACCCAAATGAGCTCTTTATTTTTAACTTCGCAAAGCCAAGGCGGAATGGCATCAAAAAAACAAACGTACATTACTCAGTAATTACTCTGAACATGGAAATGAACCTTTGCGATCCTGAAATAGGCTTTGTTATGTAGCTCACAGCCAGGGTGTGATCACATGAAGGCCAGTGAACATTTCTATTTGTTTCCACCAAGTTAATGAGGATGCCGCGTTAAACAACTGATTTGTTGCTTTGGTCGTCTGTGGCGAGGGTCAATGCTTCGTTGTGGTTTCTCGATGTTGTTACATGCCTTTGCTCGTTCCTGATTCAAATCTAAATGATGGCATTGATGGGAAAATAAAGAAAGCATGTTACAATTAAGAGGGCTGGTGTCGAAAATTAAACCCATCAGATTCGGGAATGAGCAGAGCTTTTTCTTTTTTTTTTCTTCTTCATTTTTCGAGAAAATCAGAATGGCGGTCTGCGCTCGTCAAGTGGGAACGTACCTCTCTGCGACACTTTGTCAGGCACAACACAAATTGCATCAGACCTGCAACCCTGGAGATGACGATTAATTTTCATCAACCTCATTAATTTTGAAGATGAATTTATAGCCGTGGACAAAATAGCCAATTATCGGCCACAGCAGAATTCACTGGGCAGCAAATTGGTTTCTGTATGGATGGAGAGCCCAGGGAAGGAGGGGGGTAGCTGTCTGTAATTCTCCAGTCGAACAGCCTCAGAGACACCATAGGAAGTTATTTAGCTATAGGATGAAGTGAGCGTGAGAGATAGATACGTGCAGGTCTGGTTGTCACGGTCCTTCGGCCACAGAGTGTGATGCTTCCCTGTTCCCTTGGGGACAAAAAGGATTCAAGGTCCAATGGACATGTTGCACTTCAAGATGGCTCAGTTACAGCACAATCCAGGAGACTCAGTGTAGCAAGACAGTTACTGAGTATATGCAACACTGGCTGACAGCATTTGCCTTTTATCATTATAGCACATGTACTGGATTTTTCACTTCGTAATTTAAGGTAACGCCAAGTGGTGACACAGCCTTACAATTGGATATTGGTCAGTTAGTAAGTTAGTAACAATGGAGGTTCCTCCGTCAGCGCAGCCACTATGTGTTTTTGTTAGTAGAATTCAAATGATGGATTGGTGGTCAGAAAATGATTCCCAAAATTCAGCACCATAAACACCTCTATATGTATATGACTATATGTAGTCTTCAACAACCCATCATTTTAAGAAAAATAATTTTATGACATTATAATGGCCCACGATACTCAAAATTAGCACTATTTACCAGCCAAATGCAGGTGAAATATGCAAGTGGCTAGTAGATTTGCATCACTCACCAGCCAAGTCTAGTAATAGTAATCTATTGAGTGGTAAAAGTTGGACATTCACTAGCCAGTTGTTTGATGGGCAAAAAATATAATTTTGCACCCTGCTCCCAGGGTTTAAAAATTGAGTAAAACTAACTCCCAAGTTTGATTGAATGAACACAAAAGTTTTCCTCTGCATGTTTTTAATCTGACACCAAGAATCAAAGTTATTATTCGTTTTTCCAGTTTATCCAGTTTATTTGTCTACTTCGTTCACTGTGTGACTTTCTAACACAGTGTCCTCTACAGAAGCAAATGTCTTTGTTTACTGGACAGCATGGTTTTCTGTGTTTGTGCAGCCTGAGGACGACATGTCCATGTCAGTCTGATCCAATCATAGGTTTGCTTTAATATCCTTCTGTCATGTGATGCCACACTGTCTGACAGGTGTATCTGTTCCCCTCTACAGGTGACGAAGATGGTGAAGACGGTGACCACACGGACAGTGCGTCAGGTGCCCCTGGGCCCCGATGGCTTGCCCCTGCCTGAGGGCTCGTCCCCACTAGGCAGCTACACCGACTCTATCGACCGGCGCTACGTGAAGAATGGAGGTGACCGCTTCATCACGCCTCAAGCAACCTCCACCCTGACGCGCTCCTATAACAACTCCTACAACGACTCATACGGCGAGACACCCGAGAGCCAGTACATTCGCCACTACGGCCTGCACGATGGCTACGCTGATTTGACGGAGAACTACGGCAGCCTGTCACGCGGCGTCAACTTCCGGCCGCCGCGCTACCCCTACCTGCCCAACAGCTACCGGCCGGAGAACAGCTACACGCTGCCTATTCGCAAAGATGACTACGGCCATGTGGCCCAGCCCCAGGTGCCTATGGGTAGCAGCACTGTGGATCTGAACCGCTCGCAGCCTGAGCGCTTCCAGGCCGAGCCATACGGCCTGGAGGATGATCGCCGCAGCCTGCCCCCTGAAGAGGAGGAGCCATACGAGCTGGAGCCAGACTACTCCACAGCCAACCGCCGCACCCTGCAGGGGGCAAACCGGGGTCGCACCCACCGGGAACCTCTTCGTGATGTTCCCCGAGTCAGGTGAGGATAAATGCGAAGAACTTAAGCGAGTAAAGGTTTTTAAACAGGGACACGTGGGTTGCTATTCTACCTCAGAGGAAAAGATATTGCACAATTAAATCTGTGTGAAGTTGTTTTTATACACCAAACGCTGACAGATTGTGTTGAAGGCTTCAGCCTACATTCAAGAGTTAATGGTGTTGTGAAGGTGTGCAAGTTAATACAGTATACGCGTTATTCTTCTTACGTTGGACAGTCAGTTCTTGTTCATATGCATGAGCGCAGGCTTCGGCTGACATGAGAGGAGATTACCCTGTTAAGATGAGAGAGAATAAAGAATACTTGTCTTGCTCTCCCCCATAAAAAAAGACTACAACACACCGTGCGCAAGTAAACAGATGTCTTTTCTCCTTGAGCAACTTGCATGTGAAGGAAGCGAGGAAAAACAAGTCTTTGATTGCCATTTTCCTGCAAATGGATAGTGAACAAGTGTTTGTATCAGAGGTAAAGAGGCGGGAATGATTTCAGACGTGAGGAGGGAGGTAGGGGAGGATGGAGGGAGAGGACGGCTCATCTCTCAAAGCCTTTTTTGCGCGACCGTTTTTCGCGAGGAGTATGACCCCTGACTCCAGCCAGCAGAGGAAAAAAAGCATGTTAGCCTCCAACAATAAGATCCAAAAATGGACTCTTGTCTCCTAATAGTTTCCAATCATTTCATTGCTCAAGTAAATTGAAGCAGGGGTTTGATGTTGTAGTGGATGGATGTTTTTTTCCTTCTTTTCTTTCAATCCGAGTGAAAAAGGTTTATGTCTGAAGCTAGATCTAAAGGAATAGAGCTTTCGGGGTCAAGAGGCAGGAAGAAGCGACACACAAAAAGATTGCGTATCTATCTCTGTGTGTGTGTGTGTGTGTGTGTGTGTGTGTGTGTGTGTGTGTGTGTGTGTG
>CALSCE010010657.1:9132687-9155102 GCA_943593645.1 Bovichtus variegatus | reverse complement strand
GTGTGTGTGTGTGTGTGTGTGTGTGTGTGTGTGTGTGTGTGTGTGTGCTTTTGGTCACGATCAAATTTGACGCTCAATTTTGGTTTTGCCGTCTTCTTCACGGCGCACAAGTTTAGCTTTAAGTTGATTAAACGTACGTATACGTTCATGCATTCACAGGTAGCTGCGTTTAAAAGCCCCTGGATTGATGTGCATGTGGAGAAAAGCAGACGCCTCATCAGACTTTGTCTTTACACACTTTTGACTTTGCTCTGACACTTACACACACATCTCTCTCTCTGTCTGTCTGTCTCACACACACACTCAATAAAAATCCACATCTTCAGAAAATGAGTCACTCCCCCATCCGCCTAGTGAGAGGCGCTTGCTGTGACAGGCAATTTGTAGCCTGCCTTGCAAGTGTCACAACACACCCCTACACACACACACACAGACCCACATACATGCACACGCTGACAGCCGCTAACATGAATACACTAACACGAACACACACATGTTTGAAGCCACTCTTGACTGACTGCTGCCTGGCTAATTGCAGCAGAAAATAAATGCCAAATATTTCTTTCTGTCTTCCCTACTTTGACTCCCCTGCACTCAAATCAGCTGACATCAAAACGCATTAGTATACTGTAAGCGTTTTTTCCCCCCCTCCTCCGAAGAACAGTGACAATCAGCCCTCCCAGAGTGCCCAGGCTCTCCCATGTACTCACGCTGCGATTAGTATTCTTCCAAGTAGGGAGCGGCGACTCCAAAGTGCTGTAATGAATCTGGGAATTAAAGCAGTTTAATTACAGCTTATCATTGCATTCCAAGCCCTCAATTACGCTCCGACAAAAATGAAGACGTTTAGTACCAAAACGGCTTCCTGCATCGGCGCCAAGCACTCATTTTGTCACCGCGGCGGAGTCCATCATGTGTTGGGAATGATGATGTGCTTCGTGCTGGAGTTCCCTGGGTGTGCGAGCATGCCTCACTCTCGGACTTTAGCGTTAACATGGCTCTGAGGTGTAATGCAGAGGCTTCCATGCAGGTCACGAGGGATCGCTGCAGGGTGGCGTCTGCATTCAAACGTGAATCTTATGGTTTTTGGATCGTGGTACTCAGGGCTCCCCACCAAAACCCCAAATGAGGGAACATCTTCTGGTTACAATTGTCTTAGATCTAAATGCAGATGTCACTTTAGTCACAGTTCCTTGCTGCCTTTATGACCGAAGCCTCTTTCGACGTCAATTGGACCTTTTCTTCTTTCTGGACCTGTTAAGCAGTTTATACATGGAAGTTAATATGCAGTGTGTGGAAGCATCTGCCGTTATTATGTATCTCTAGTCATTAGCTTAGCTTTTTTTCTTCATCACCTGTCTTTCATAGTCAAGTGGAGCACATCGTTTACATGGGAGATTTATCTGTTGACTGTAATACACTGTATGCAATTAGAAAAGCCTGATATAGTTGACAGAATTTGATTGAAAAACACATTTTGGACTCGAGGCAAAAGTTATTTTCCTTTTTATTCTATGATTATATATATATATATATTTATTTTAATTTTTTTAATCATACATGGAATACACATTTATATGATGTAAACTGCTCTGCTTTTATCTACTTGCCTGGACAATTTTGACTTGGTCTTTTCTTTCCCTACCGGCTTCTTTTTTCTTGCTATAAAAGCACTTTGAACTTTTCTTTAAAAAGGGCAACATTGTTTACTTTAACAGTATATGAATGCCTTGCTCGAAGGCAGTTGTAATGTAGCTACTGAGGGGGGGAGGGCATCTCTTTTCCCTTTATCGCTGCTCAGGTTTCGCAGATAATGAACGTGTCTGTCTCCTTCCTCTCTCTCTTCTGCCCTCCCACTATCAGGATGTGAGTGCATCTTACTCCTTTTTCCCCCGTCCAAGAAATCCTTTATATATATGTGTGTGTGTGACTGTGTGTGTGTCCACGAGCACCATCCTGTGTGTGTGTGTGTGAGAGAGACACAGTGTGTGTCCACATGCCAGCGTGATTAATAGCTGCTTTTGAACTCTGCCAGACTTCAGGGGCGTCTTTAAGCCAATCTCTAATGGCTCATCTCTCCTTGGGCGACCCGCTCCCACCTGCATCCAGGGGTCACCACACACACACATAGATATATAAACACAGTCATGTATACTCGCATTCACTCATCCCTTAATTGAGAGAGAGAGGGGGGGGTGGAGTCTCATCCTAATCCAGTGGTGTCTGTAGGGAGCGGCTCGTGGAAGTAATCCCCCTCCCCCTCTTACTCGATCCTGAAAGAGACTTTCACTGAGAGCCAGATGCTCCGTTTCATATTATATTTCCCCGTCACGTTTTGAGGTTTCTCAGAAGCATCCCCTAAATTATAGAAGAAACTTCTGAGCGATGTCACTCTCCTTTTAATTGAATGAAAACAAGCTGTGGTGGCAGTGCATTAAGCCATCAAAACAGCCGGAGAAATTAGAAAGTGGCAAGACATAAACACTCCGGCTTTGCTGTTTTTATTCTCTCTTCTTTCTTCTCTGTCTCGCAAAGACTGTTGTGCATCATAAAACAATTATTGGCCATAATTCAAAATGAGCAATCTGGAGCAGTCAGCGAAAAGCTCATAAACGGCGTGGAGATGTAATGTGTACATGCGAGGAGCAAACATCTTGCGAGTGTCTGCTCCGTTTTCAGTCGATCTCCTTTCACGGGCCTGCCGAAGAAGAGGGTCATTGCACGGCCGCGATTGAAGGATGATGAAAGTAATTGACAGAAGATGAAGGGAAGGAAGTATATCGAGGATGTGACAAAGTCCAGAGTAATAAATAAGTGCTGGAGTTTGCGGACATGCGTACATCTCGTATCGACTGTATCTGTTTATCTTTCCTTCTATACTTTGCGTCTTGGGGAAAAAAAACAAGCGCACATCCTTAGACGAGCGCACGGATACAGAGAAATAGCCCGGACGTTTAGCAGCTCGATTAACATGAGGAAAGTGATCTGCTGTAATCACGCTCCGAGCATCGCGTCTGCCGGCGGAGAGCCCTTTCACATCCTGTGAATACACCCCTCCCTGTACACACAATGGCGCCAATTTAAATGCAAATCCTGACATTCCCATCACTCAGCCTCGCGACGCCTGCTTTACCAAAAGCCCCGCCGCATCGGCCCCGATCTAAATGAGCCACAATCTGCACAACTGTACATCTCATCTGTGTGTAGAAGTGTGTGTTGGAGAGAAACATAGTGGGGCAGATAATGAGAGAGAGAGAGAGGGTACTGTGAATGAAGGAGATGGTGGTTATGTATGCAGCTCTGTGCGACAGCGATTATGCAGAGATTGTGTACTGCCCTTTCTTCGGGAGGGTTATTCCTGCCTCCTTGCCTTGTCATGTCTAATATCCCGCAGCAATCGGACGCTCGTTGATGCCCTCCGAGTGTGGGAGTGTGTGTTTTCGTCGTGTATGCGAGGGAGCGTTTAGTAACTGTCAAGACGTGCACACATACTTGCAAATTTCCCTCTTTTTCCATGCCGCTCAGTGTTGTTGCCAAACCTCAGCGCTGAAGTCGTGCCCCCAGTGATGTGCTGTAATCAGGCCTGATTGGCCCCTCCGTCCTTACTGTGGTTACATGCTGCCTATAGAGGTTTGTGGCTCTCCAAAATGTTCCACAAAGCTGGGAAAAAAACGACATTTGAAAATATATAGTGATGATACACGAGATCCGTTCTAGTTTTTGGGTTAAATGTTGCTCTTTTTTTTTGTCTGCAGGATCACCTGTTTTAAAAGACATTAGACCTCCAGAGTCACAGCTGTTCTTGACATGTGCCTGTGACACCCAAAGCTCGTTTGGCAAGTTTGCCCTTCAGCTCTGCGGTTCTTTAAACTTGGTTAACATGCAGCATTAGGACACTGATTCAACTGAGGTGGTGCCTTACTCCATCTCTATCAATCCTGTTTTCTTCCATCTAAATAGGGGATTTAGGATGCCGTTGCCTTCGTCGGGCAGGAGTTTCTCTCCCAGTTCATTTCGTATTGATTTCCCTGGCGGTAAAATGCACGTCGTACCATAAAAGCCAATATGTTACTGCCTTGTTTGTGTAAAAGAATCTACAGAGGAATACACCAGAGCCGAGGCGAGATGGCATGCAGAGGCCCCCCCCTTTCCCCAGCATGCCTGGGAAGAACTGTAAAAACACATAATTAACATAAAACTCATTAAAAATTAGAGCTCGGTCTGGAATTTCCTGCCAACCACCAGCTTTGGCCACCATTTTGTTGCACCACCAACCACCATACATCAAAGATGGTGAGAGGAGACCAGCTGGATTATGTAACGAGGATAAACAAGTCTCAAGCTGTGGGGTGGGTGGGGGGATGATAAAGGCTGTGCATAAGTACACAATCCTAATTAAATTCCTCTCCCCATGTCAAAACTTTCCCCACCAAACATTCTACCATCCTCTTTAGACAACTCAGTGGTACATGTTCAAAAATGTTGCCAAATATTCTTTGCAACTTTTCCGCCAGTGTATAAAGTGACTCCGCTGACTCCGTCCTCGGAGATCTTTAATCCTTAATCGCTGTGATTAAAGAGCTGTAGGTAAAGTAAGTAGTCTGTGCTGTTGCAAGTAGCAGTAAGTTGGAATTGAGCGCCTAATATTTTCACCCATGTTCCCATTGAGGATTGATGCCGAACCCTAGAGAATCTGAGGTTTGGGAAATAGAGATTTATTGAAGGTCACCCCCTATGAACCCTCACAAAGCAACTCCCCTCTTCATCCCTCTGAGGATAACGCTTATTTCAGTCTCCGAAAATGAGTGGAGCTCAATGCAGCTTCAGTCCCCAGCCCTAACAGTCGTGAGGCTAATGAGGCTAATGCTAGCAGAGAAGTCCCAGAGAGATGGTCATTAACAATTTAGCAATCGCATGCTAGTGTTCGTCGCTGTGAGCAGAGGGAGCCCTGGGGGCATCACAGAGGCTCATAGTCTTCCCTGGGGGGACACCACAGCTCTTTTCTGTGTTCCCTGGGGGAGAATAAATCAATCGCCTTCTCTACACTTTATGGTGGCTTCCTAACAAAAAAAAAAACTTCCTAAGACTTTCCTTCAAAGCTTTGTCTTTGGTGTTGCCTTTGTCTCTGTTTCTTTGGAAATTGCCTTCTTTGTGCAATCTTTTCCGATCTCTCAATCACTCTCAAGACTTTATGTCTGTTGATGTCTGACATGTCTGCTGCTGCCACCTGACAGGGAGGAATAATAAGTGGGATGTTGCTTACCGTATCTGACCTGTTAACGACTGATCCACACCACAGATCACCACCTTCACTTTTTGTCCTGCACTCCTTATCTTTTCCCCTCCATCGCCCACATCTTCTCACCTCTCACTCACCCTGTCTTCTGCTTTCTCTTCTCCCCTCATTAGTCAGTGGCTCTCACCTCAGTTGGCTTCTCTCAAAGTCTTTCCCCCGGCTGCCTAATTCTTCTCTGAGACAAATCTGTCTGAGTCACCCTCCATTTACCTCGTCCATCTCCCTTGTCCTCATCGTCCTCTCTTCTTTCATCTTCCAGAGGGTACCCAGACGAAGCCATCGAGGCAGAGCTGATCGATGAGCGCCACCCCTATATCCATGGCATGTATTCAGCGCCGCTGGCCCAGCCAGAGAGGGGGAGCATGGCCAGCTTGGACCGCATGGGCGGCCGGCGTTCACCATCCATTGACAGCATCCGCAAGGACCCGCGCTGGCGTGACCCAGACCTCCCAGAGGTCATCGCCATGTTGGGCCACCCCATTGACCCGGTCAAGTCCAACGCCGCTGCCTACCTGCAGCACCTGTGCTACGAAAATGACAAGATTAAGAAGGATGTGCGTCAGCTGAAAGGGATTCCGGTTCTGGTGGGCCTTCTGGACCACCCCAAATCTGAAGTCCATCGCAAGGCTTGTGGCGCCCTGCGCAACATCTCCTATGGCAAGGACAATGACAACAAGGTGGCCATCAAGATATGTGACGGCATCCCGGCCCTCGTCCGCCTGCTGAGGAAGACCAACGACATGGAAGTTCGAGAGCTCATCACCGGTAAGAATAAACATTCCCATATTATACACTTGAAATAATGAAATGAGGTTCAACCGAAATGACACAAGAAACATTTAAATTATCCTCAGTAAATTGTTAATCAATACGGATAAGTACCTCGTCATCAGGCAAGAAAACCACCTTTTTAAATTCATGTGTGGTCGATTTGGTAACATCAAGTTAAAATAACCCAAGCAGGCGATCGGCGTATGACTACTTGTCGAACCACTTTACTCCCAGTCACCTCATAAAATGCATTTTTATATGGAAAGTGTGGCTGTGTAATACTGTTTAATGTCTTTACACATATGTGTCATGTCCTTTTAATATGTACGTATGTTATTTTCTCCACATTTTCAATATTTTGTCAAAAATATTCTCCACTGCGAAGCTTGCCCTCAGAGCATTTCATGAAGCCTCGCATACGTTCATCTCCTCCTTCAAACTACTAAAGATCTGTCATGTGGGTGAAATGATTTGAAATAAGTGCTATGGGTACGTCTGATTGCATTCCTCCAGTAAGACATCATTTACAATTGCCTTGCCATAGGTAAAGGATTCTTATAATAACATGCAAAAACCACCTGCATAGCACTGTTGCAGCCAAGCCTGTTGGCTGTCTTCTCCACTAACTGTAGGATTTCTCTTTCTGTCTGCCTAATTAGTCTCAACTCTCTTTCACGTACAGTAAGTATGAAAGTGCTGCTTTGAAGCCTTTTAAGCTGACATGATAGTACCTTAGTATGCCAGTCCTATCCAATCACTGGCTGCATACATCCCATCACTTATATATTCCATCCAGGAATATACTGAGTTGGCTGCCATAATCTCATACTCTGCATAGTAATGCAGGGCTGAGTCATACTATAATAAAAAGCAGAGTTTTATTTCTATGTTTTACACACATCACTGTTTTTTTTGCAGCAGTGTTCACGTGTGTGCTATTTTCTCATCTCAGACCCTTTACATTATTTGATAAATCTGTGCCCAAGGCATCCCATATGGAAAGATACAGTACTCGCTGAATTAGCACTGACTTGCGTAACTCCCCATATACTAGTAAGGGGAGATATTGCATTCAAAGCTGTAATTAGTCATTCTTTTAATTCTAGCGAAGGCGCATTTTGAGTAAATTGTCTTGGAGATTTCTCTTTTTAGCGCTTGTAAAAAGAGTAGCAAACGTTAATGAGATAATTAGTCGCTCATAGAGCCTTTTTTCCCCTTCAGTGAAATGTCAGAAGGATCACAGTTGTTCATAATTTAGAGCAGGAATTGTAATGTTCGATTACTTTAGAATTATTACATTACTGTAAGCAGAAGGAGACAGATAGAAAGTGGAGTGATTCTCCATAGAGACGCAGATGGCATATGAACATTGATTTTTTTTTCATAGGAAAAAGCTTATAGCTGCATTGTGTAATGAAATATGTTTTAATTCCTTTAAGAGGAGCTATTGATTCAAATGGTTTCTTCCCCTTGACTTGGTAAATGTCAACTGGGGAAAACAGTGCGTGTGTGTGTGTGTGCGTGTGCGTGTGTGTGTGTGCGTGTGTCTTTGTGTGTGTCTTTCCGAGTGCTCAGCTAATCCCCAACATGATTGGTTTGACCTGACACACTTTGGCTGGTATGCACGCTTCGCCATCAGAGAAGGGGCTTTTGTTTTCAGTGCGCACGTGTTGAAAAATGAGACCCACTGTAAAGTGAGATGTTTGACCTTCTTGAAGTAGCCGCCAAGTGTACAATACAGCATGTGTACCAGCCCAACACATAAAAGGGGTTACTTTTTGTTGAGTTATTCTTTACAGTTTAGGGAAGGCTGCCGTTAAAGGTTTCTAAGCTGGACGTCATGATGTGAAGATCTGCGAGGCTGTGGCCCTGAAGAGAGAATATCAATATTGACAGCTTCAATCCAGAGGTATTGATAGTGATACCAGTCTTTTAAAACCCATGCTTGTCGAACTGTAGTGTGCATGCATGTGTAAGTGTGTGTGTGTGTGTGTGTGTGTGTGTGTGTGCGTGTGTGTGTAGCTTTCCTTTGCTGTGACAGAGATGTCGCGGTGAGCGATGACTGTGCCGCAGCAGAAATGATTGCCTTTACAGCACCGTGTTGCTCCCCATCGTAGCTAAAAATAACCCTGCACCACAAGACAAGGAAGACGGAATGGAGGGAGGCTTTTTTTTTTTTTTTCCTCTTCTTCCCCTCTCTCACTCATTACCCACCCTCCCTCGCTCAATCTAATTTTCATTATCTACACTCTCGCTGATTTTCTCACTCTCACACTGTTTTTCTCCCTATAGTCTCTCTCTCGCTGTCTCCAGCTTTAGGTTTCCAGTGCCAGTGCTCTGGCCCCAGTGAAAACAGGCCAGTCACAATGCAAGCTCAGCTTACAGCCTCAGCCCATGTGGCTAGAATTGGCCATGTTTTTCTACAATTACTTTTTTTTTTTTTTTTTTTTATAAATATAGGGCTATTTTCTTAGTCCATGTGTTTTAAGAGTTTGCTGTTGGAGTTTGTGCGTTCCCTGTAAAACCACAGAGAGCTCTGTTTTCTGCAGGGGGAAACGGGTGACGTGGAAGAAACTAAGTGGTTTTATTTTTCCAACACACAAGACAGACAGACCAGTGCTTCGTATTTTTAGAGCTTTGTACCGTTCAGAGTTATTTTATTTTTCCTCCTGGTAGGCTCTGGGCTGTTTGTGCCCTCCAGCAATTCCCTCTCTGGAAATGTAGATTATTAAGCGGATTTGTCTTCTTTTTCTCCTGCAGGAGATGTCTGAATCTTGTGGTCTGACACTTAGGAAGGTGCTTGCTGCTCGCCTTTGTTGTTTGGATGAAAAATGCATATAGAGCAAGTTTAAGCTATAAAACAGATGAAGTCTAGACACACATAAATGCTTAAATGGAACAATATTTTGTGGGTTTTTACTGAGTTTAGCATAGACTAGTTGAGGTTTTGGTCTAAAGCACCTAAATGTTTTTCTAAGTGCATTTCACTTTAACACAGTGGGCCTCAGAGAACTATATATTAAATAGCTGGAGCAGGTATTGGTGACAATGGGCCGATCTGGAACCGTATATACCGTTATTTTAATAAATAACAATTCAGCAAACGTATATATGTATTTATTTGTTAAATGTTCTTGACTGATCCCAGTCACTTCCACACAGTGAGGCGTGCTGCTTATTATTAAAAACTGGTGTCAGATCGGTTCTCGTTATCGGGCCGATTTCAACTTTTCCACTTTCAACATTCATACAGTGCATTCCTTGGTGCGCTGTGATGTAGGACACACGCACACACATTGGTGTTATAGTGAAGTCATTTCCAAGAAGGGCAACATACCTGATGTCCCCCACCATGGTCTGTGAGACAGCCTGCTGAGTTCATCATTGGCATATATACGTGTGTGTGTTAGTGTGCGCTTCCGCCCTATAGCCCTGCCTACCTCATTTCATTAACTGCTTCCTCAGGATCGACCTCAGCGCCCTGCCTGATGGTCCCTCCCTAATACATGCGCACACACACATAAATCTTCCATTTCTCTTATTTTAGTGGACGTTTGCTATGGCAGACAACCGAGTGAGTCCACTTGCTGAGGCCACCTCCTCCTCCTCCTCTTTCTCCTTCTTTAGCTCTGAGAGTGTGGTGGATGGCGCAAGGGGTGAGGAGGAGAAGGACAGGGAGGAGGAGGAGGAAAAGTAACGGGCAGAACTAAATGTAATAGCCCTGCTAGAGGGGCTGCATGCCTGCCAGTGGTGCCGGGAACATTTAATTAGCCTGAGCTTCAGCTCCAGCTCCTTTCCCAGTTCAGGTCGCAGTCCCTCCAGCCCTCTCATCCAGGTATCAGACAGAGAGCGGGGTGTAAAGGGAAAGGAATAAATAGAGAAAGGTAACAGTGGGTTCATATTTAGCTCACAGCTTGTCTCTATTGCTCCCCATCTTGTCATTTACGTTTTGATCTAAGCATCAATGGGTTGTGTCAAGCTCCTACGAGTCACAGCGGTCTGTTTGTGGCAATAAATGATTGAAGAGGCAGGTCATAATATTCCACTTGCCCTGTGGCTGGATTGGATTAAGGACAAAGGAAACGGAGGCAAATCATAGGTTCACGGGAAAAGAGAAAGATTGTTGCTCCGTACATATCAGATCAGAGAAGACTCTTCATAAGAATTTCCTACGCATTTTCCTCTTCAAGGAAATCGAAGAGTTCACTTCCTCAGAAGTCTTTGGGGATATTATTTTTTTATAGCTGAATAAGTTCTGTTTAAAGGAATGTTTCACAATATATTTTACAACTTGTTTCACACATTCTGCTTTTTAGATGGTTTCCTTCACGGCCAACTCGAGCAGACTGTTTACCCCTTTAGAAGTTTTCTCGGCAGATAAACAACATTAATAAACCAGTAAGGAATAACATTTTCAAATCTTGAAAGCGGTTTGAGTTAGTTATGGAAGGCCGTGGTAAAGTCTTGGAATTTTATATTATGGCCCTGCTGAGAATCCTGACTTTATTAGATAACAAACTTGGGAGTAAAGTGCCAATATTTTCTTCAGTATTTTAACTTCACTAGACAGTAACATCCTGGATGTATAAAGAGCTGAACACCAAAGCTACCATGAAGATGGACATAAAACACTTCCACATATCAGAGCTAAACACATTTTTTTTATCCTACTAAAAATAGGAGTGTAAGAAAATATCAATACAATAGTGTCGCGATATCATGCTTTGTGATACTTTATGGATTCTCCAAAACTCTGTCCATTTTAATTAATAGTTTACATGCAAGAGATTCAGATCGCACTAAAAGTAGTGCTATGATGTTGGATGTTACAGGGACTGTGATGAATGCAAATGCAGATCCCACTGATCTGATTGCATGAAAAAGTAAATTATTATAATTTTTTTTAACTGGAACTAAATGGCAGTTTGTTCTTTATGCTATGACAGTTTTCCGAAAATTAGAAATAAAACAAAAATGGCAATATATATCGCCTTGCTTACAGTATCGCAATATATTTTTTATATATATATATATATATATATATAATCCTAACTCCTGTATCAATGTACGTATCGTATCGTCAGATGCTTGTCAATACACAGCCGAGCTAGAAAACTCACGTGAAGAAGAAGTGTGTATGTTTGGGCTGATGAGTGTTGTCTGTTAATGTCAGGTCAGTTTTATTCAATTAAACGCTAAGAAAACATAAAAAAAAAAAAAAAACGACTAGCTATTAATGGGGAACATATTGAAGTTAAATGAATATGAATCCCCAGGTACAGTTCACTATGGGACTCTTTTCATAGCCAATTAATGACTTAATGATGCTGTAGTTTACACTACTCGTTACTGAAAAAAGTAATCACATTACTGTAACACGTTACTTGGGGTTATGTACTTGTTATAATCATATTCTTGATATGATTCCATGTTTGCATGATATACTGGATTTAAATATTTTCCAGGTTTCTGATCCTCCTCCACATCGCAGACGTTTTTTTTTTTTTTTAATGTCTGGAATTTCAAAAAATTTCACTTTCTTATAACATTTAACATTAGCAATAACTTTTTTCTGCCTGATCCAGCTCACACTGTGCCCAAAGCCTACAAAAGGTCAGTATCAGAATTAGTAAAACTTAACAGCTGTGCATGAATAAAAATAAGCTGAATCACAGCTAGACTTTGATGGTGTCTGTAAATATATTTTTTTTAATTTTCTTTTGCTCAGACATAACTTTGCATAAAATCCAGATAATAAAGTGATCAGGAAATGTGACAGGAGACAAAAACAAACAAGAAAACAAAGCTAGCATAATTTAGACAAATACAAGCTTAAATAAATGACAACACGAAGCACACACAACGAGCAGAAAAAAAAACAAAAAAAATAAACAATCATCAGACAACAATCCTTTGAAAAACAGAGAAATACATGAAAAACAATGCAGGGAAAAATAATGAAAAAAAAAATACACATTAAAAAAAAAAAAAGATTAGGCGCCATGAATTAAATGTGTGATGACAATGTTCTAACGATATCGAGCTCTGAATCAAGTAACGGTCCTACAGTGTTTTATAGAATTTAGTTTTACATCCGCAGACCGAGTGTCATTCTTTAACCCCAGCCTGAGCAAACTACAGCAGCAGTCTAGAGATGGGCTTCATCTGCACAATGTTACAGAAACAGACTAAAATAAAAGTTTCTCAATTCCCAAGCAGCTCTGCGTTCCTTTCACTGACGATCACTGTTGCATCATTGGGCGGCTGCAGCTCAGGAGGTGGAGTGGCCCTCCGCCAATCAGAGGGTCTGTGGTTTGATCCCCGGCCTCTGCGGTCAACATGTTGAAGTGCAACTTGGGCAAGATACTGAGGCCCAAATTGATCCCAGTGTGTGAATGTTTATCTCTACTGTATGGCAGCCTCTGACTCTGTGTGAATGCTGGCGTGTAAAGCGCTTTGAGTCTTTCGCAAAAGATTGGAAACCACATTTTTGACAGCTGGCAAATCAGATGTTGATGTAATCCAACAACGGGTAGTAAGATACAAAATTCAGCTGTAAATTGTGCCTTTGACATCACAGTGGCATGGTACAGGCCTCAGCCCCCTGAGACACCAGGACATCCCAATCCCACCTTCCCCTGACAGCAAATACACTAAACCTGATATAGAGTCAGTGGCCTGAAACAGTGGCAGGACTCGGGATGGAGATCGTCACTTTCACAGCACTCTGTCATCTTAAATAACATAGTGTCTGTGGGCTGTATGCCTGTCGCACTTGATGGATCGCAGCCGTCGCGAAGTCATGCCTTTTCCTCCCCTCTGGCATATGTGATCAGTGTCGAGCTGACTGATTCCACGGGCCTGAGCAGCGTGTCAGCGGAAATACTGGAGGAGGTGATGGAGAACAGGGGGGGCAGAGAAAGTTTGCAGGTTTAGATGGTGCTTTTCGCATCCAGGCTCAGGTATCCTCTCGTCACGTTGAAGTGCAGAGGCATCTTGTTTCCTTTTTACAAATTGCTTTTTTGCTTTCATGCACAACACAAGTCAAAGATAGAAGCTGGCGTATTTTACGTTTTTATATACAGGAATACATTTCCAGCAGTAACGCTCCACATGCACAGCGTAAATGACGCTTTACGGCATCGTGCACCATTCATCTCATAGCTCAGTATTGTTTCTCGTGTGTTTGCGTAGCCTGTGCTCTCTCCAGGTCACCATGGTGGAGAGGAGCTTGTGTGTGTGGCTCAGGTTCGGCCCTGTCGGTGACACCGGCATGCTGCTTGACATCTTCCCAGATCCATATTCTTCATACGTATATGTTTAGATTCTATGTATACTTTTTTTTGTCATTTTGATAGTCTATACTGTCATTTTTTGTACATTTGGTTATTCTGTACACACATTGCTATTGCCTGTCTCTCCGTCCTGGGAGAGGGATTAGGGGCAAGCGTCATCACTATACGATATTATATTGATTCTTTGGACAACAATACGATTATTGCTGAGATCACAAAGTCCGCAATGATAAGATTTCGATTTCATTTCATTCAGGGGCCTGCAGTCGATATGACACAGTTTTTTATTCGCCCATTTAACTCAATCAGTTACATTTATATCAACTCACAAAAAGCTATTAAAATATGATTGGCCAATTTTATTTCTGCGTTCTTCAAGACATTTGAATTAAAAACCTTGTATTCTTTTTAATAAAAAAAAAAAAAACGTGCCACATTTCTCATGTTTTTTATCAGTTAAGAATTATGTCGTTAATTTGTCAAATTAACGGCGTATCTTAAAGATGATGACATGTGCCGATGTTTTCACATTGCATCGATCATATTGGATCGTTAATCATTTATTCTGATTTGTGATATTGGGCTGCGTAAATGAAATTGACTTGACCTGATAGCAGGGCGTACACAAAAGGCTTTTACATCAGCCTTAAATGTTAAACTTTATAACACAGACATTAATGATAAGGTTTTTTTTTTTTTATCTGTAGATTGTTTGTTTCTTCTTCCTCAGCAGAAAACATGTGGCACATTGCAGATTTCATAAACGAGTTCCGAGGCACTAAATAGTTCCCATGGCACAGATACTGGAGAAAGTTTACTTCATTCACTGCTCGTCTTCCTTAAGCTCACGTTGCTCCTCGTGTGGTGAATGTTGCTTCTCATAAGTAAATCTGATGCTAATGACACAACAATGGAGGTTATCAAGCTGTCAAGGCATGTCATCATACCAGAGTACACACACACACACACACACACGCCGCAGGAGCACATTTATTGTCAATGTGATTAATGCCTAGAGGCTGATACTTCCTCTTATACCCTCTCATGTATGGGGTTGAAATAAATGACAAAATTGACCCTGTAGAAAGAAAGTAAGACGAGAACATATGCTCCAGGGACGGAGCGGGTGTTTTACTGAAAACAATGCTTTGGGAGAGTCCAATAAGAGTTTAAAAAAGCAATCGCCACTGTGCAAGGTACATATACAAACTAAAACGACAAAATACATGTTTTCCCATCCGTTTCTAATATGACTTCCTCATTATTTGGAACTAATCATCACATCTTGTTTCACTGTGTTGGGTCGTTGTTGAATGTGAAGCCTTGGCTGTCTCACTCCTGCGTACGTGCAGATATGTTTAAATGCATGCGCTAACACTAAGTTAAGTGACGCCTTCGACTGCTTTTCTGTGATGCCTGAGTTGCATATACATATGCACCTAAATGTGCAATCAGTGGAGACAGGAAATCAAATTTGAAGGTAGAGCAATCTGCAACCTGAACTATTATGAAATGTGAACAATGCTGACCAACCACTGACTCAAAACCTACATCTGGGTATACATCTGCAATAAAGGCAGAAAACAAACATGGAAATAGGCCCAAAACTGGTGTAATTTCTTCAATCAGAGTTTCTATTATGCAAATAGAAGAACGTCCATATGTTTAAATAACATCTCAGCTTGTTTTCGCCGAAGTTTAACGTACCATGAAAGTGCTTAGGAAAAAAATAAAATCAATTTTGAATTTGTAGACGTATGAAATTTACAGTAAACGCATGAAGCACAAAATTAAACCAGCATTTTTTTCAAAAATGTAATTACATAAACATTGGGTGTTTAAGGCTTCATTTTGCCCTGAAATTAGTCTCTCAGGCAATGTTAAATCTCAGGACATTTTGTGTTCCCAACAAGCTCTGTGAATCACGTGTATAGTTTGAGTGCGACGTTACTGATGGTCATACACGGCCTGGGTCAAGAGGGAAGACTTGAAACCACCAATTCAGACCATAAAATAGTCAGGAAAATGAGAAACAGAGGTAATAAATCTATTGAAATGTAGGGTTATTTTCTCATAGACTTCTTAACATTCTGACTTCTTTTTGCAACCAGCGGATTTAGAGAAAATGCAAGTTCAAGGCACTTCTGCATTGGCTTCACTTTTCAGACACTTACCGCTTGTGTCCAAAATGTCAAATATTCTCACTGCACTTCCAGTCCCATAAACATGATCTGTTAAGCACACAGGATTTTACAGATGGCTTGAGGCTATAGTGTGTGTTCAATATCCTGCATCACACTTAGGACTCGTGTGTGAAAGTGGCCCAGAGTGGAGCCACACCTCAGCTTACACATCTAATAGCTTCCCAGTAAGATACTGGTAGCCTGGTAGTCTCTGACGCACAGGAAGCCAGTCTAGTCACCAACTGTAACCACAGAATAAATGGAGGTTCAGAGTTTTTTTGCTTGGTTATATAACACGGCTGCTGTGAAGATGCGATGGAGAGGGGCTTAAGTGGCAAAGGTCACGAGTCGCATTCAAACTTAAAATATCACAAGAACACAGTATGCGTATTAGTCTAATGAGTTTTTTTTTTTTCCTTTTTCAATGTCTCTGCGAAGGAAACTATTTTTCTCCAGGCACAACCACACCAGAAGGACTGGATTTATTTTTAGCCCGGGCCTGTCCGCCGAGACTTTTTTTCCTTCTTTCCTGTGTGCAGAGAGCATGATTTAACAGAGGAAATATTGACCATCTGGAAAATGTACAAAAACTGTTTTAAAGAACGGGGCGAGGAAGTGTGACAGTTTCACTGCTCCGCTAATGGCCTCTTATTGTGGGACGAGAGGGAATCACAGACTGTGGCTGTCTGTACATGTGTTGCATCAGCGCATTTATACATGCAAAGTGCACAAGTCTTTGGGCTCTCCTGCGTGTGTGTGCATGTGTGTTTATTCAATCTAGAAGCTCTAGCTCCCGGCTGTTGTTCCTTTGGACCGGGGGGGGGTTTTCAAACGGTGAGGCGTGGGAGCGCCAGCGGTCACAGGCAGCAGCAGTGACACAGCTCATGGAGCCCATTAATATACTTTAAATCCTAACTCAAATGAAATGAGAACACACAGGCTTCATACACGTGGTTTTTTTGGATTCAGCAGGAGTTCAACTTACTTTCCGAACATAAACGTGTATATTAGAAATCATAGGAAAGAAAGACGCTCCTTGTATCTCCAGAACCTGGCTGATAAACATCACATTTTAAAGTCTTCTTCAGTATCATAGGTAATCCAGTGACGAGTTTGACAACATCCCTGGGTGCATTGGCATACTGACAAAGACGTACAAAGACGAGAGATGGGTTAATAAAACCTGAAACCCAGGCCCTGTCAAACATGGACTTCAAAGGTTTCTTTTTTTCTGTTTTGTGTAACATTTTTGTTCTCCTCAAACCCGAGTCTGCCTTGCTCCGCGGCTTCCATGTGTCTGAGTGAAAACCCATCTGATGCTGATGCTTTAACACAGTGTTTTATTGCCGCCTGAATATGCTGCCAAAAATGTCCTCCTCTCTGCTTTGTCTGCCTGCCTGCCTCTCTTTTGAGAAACCTCAGGATGCTCATACCCAGCTTAATTTAGTTTACCGTCTTTTCGCACAAGTATAAAATAGGCTGCCTGTTACAGAGCTGTTCAGGTAAACAGAAAAAGCTCTTTCTCCCACTTGGATTGTTTGGATGAGGTGATGGATACACACCATCTGTGTGCCGTTTGCTAAAGTCGTTCATTTCCATTGAAAACACTATGCACATGATGTCTAAGTGCTATATTAGGCCATTAGTGACACTGCATTAGTTGAGAAATAACATAAAGCATGTTCAGGTTACTGCAACCTAACTGTTTCTATGGCAATATTAAATCACATATGTCTTCTATAAACTATTGATTACAACAGATTGGTAGTCAGCAAAGCCCTCACGGGAGGAGAATAAAACTATTACAGTGTGTTTTCTTTAGTGCAATGTGGCCTGTTGATACGGCGGACTAATGAACAACCAATTCTGTTTTATTTTTCATTTTATTGTTTTCATTTGTGGTGTACTGCCAATCCTAATGTGGTTTTGATTGCAGTCTTAGAGTCTGTGTTTGGCTGCTATACAGCTGTCGTTATATTTTATCACTTTCACTCTCCTCCTATTCCACCTTCCTCAACCTCCCTATTCTTATTCCTCCTTTATCCTCCCGGTTTTTCCTCGTAATCCTCTTTCACAAATCACCTATTTCTTTCCCATGATCACAAACATCTTAATGTGTCTTTTCATTTCTCCGGTATAAATCCTCCCTCCTCTGCTTCCTACAGGAACCTTGTGGAATCTGTCGTCCTACGAACCCCTGAAGATGGTGATCATCAACCACGGCCTGCAGACCCTGACCAACGAGGTCATTATCCCCCACTCGGGGTGGGAGCACGAGCCCAACGAGGACTCAAAGCCGCGCGACGCCGAGTGGACCACCGTCTTCAAGAACACCTCCGGCTGCCTCAGGTAGGGTCAAGACAAATGTGAAACACACAGGAATCGAGCTGATATTGATTCAGTAAACTCAGTTTCTGAAATGAGCCTTGGATTGAGAGACGTGTACATTTTACAAGAGTTTGATTACACTGGGTTTCGGTTCTAAGAGTGAACTAAAATACTGTTTGAGTATCTTGTCATGTTCACATGTGTACAGAGGTGTTTAGGTTCGGAGATGTATCAGCATACATATACATAAAAGTATGGATTTGTCTTGAATATAAGTGGAAAAATGATTCTGAAAATAGTCGCTCGTGGCTGTGAGATGGACGCGGCACTCTTGGCTCCCATGTACTAATAAATAATACTTTTTGTTTATGTTCGCGCTGTCTGCTATCGGTCCAGCATCTGCCTTTGATAGTATTTGGATGTGAGCGACTTTGTTTTGATGGACTGAAACGTTAAAATAACAGAATCAGAGCAGAAACGATTCGTCAATAAGGCAGTTATTTGATCGCCGCAAAGTTTATCAGCATCCGTTTTGATAATCTGTTAATCATTTCAGTCATTTTTCAAGCCAAAATACCAAACATTTCTCAATTGTGAGAATCCGATGCTTTTATTTTTCCTTTCTGTTACATTTTAGAGCCAAAGTGATTAATCGATTGATTGAAAATGATCCGTAGACGAAGCAATAATGAAAATAATCTTAACTGCACGTCCCCTTATTATAACATTCAAAAGTAGGAGTTGCACCAGAAAAAAAGGGAAGCGAATGTGCATTTTAAACAAGAAGTTCAACAAATACCTCCAAATGTTGGATATGAAAATCCAGGAAGCTGTCTTTTGGAGCTCAGGCAGATTGAAAGCCTAACGAAACAAAGGGAAGGACACAGACAGACAATGGGCACAATTGTGGATACAGATGGCAGATTTATTCAGGTTAGTCAGTTTGAGTTTACAGCATGTGTTGTGGGAACTTTTTAGAGATCATCCGGGATTTTATAGAAGGGACCCTTCACGTGCCGACGGCCTTGAAAGTTCTTTCCAAAGTTAGCAGTTGTAGCTGGGGACAGGTGTGATGTGTGTGAGACTACATGCGTGCTGTTGTTGGTCCTGGGCCAGGGTCAGGTTAAGTTCTTAAAGAATGTCTGATATGGCAGGTGCTGCTGTCCGGAGCCGTTCTGTATGTATGTGGAGCATGTTGGCCGTCTGTCTGCCGTGCTGGGTGACTTTAGGACAACGGAAACCTCCGCGCATAAAGGTTCAAGGAAATAGTTTGTGGATGTTTCTCTATTCTCTTGCCATTCCGATATGGGTCGCTTTGTGAGCACTAATGAGCAGCATTAGCTCCAAACTAAACAAGCTACAATTAAATAATCGCACCACTGACGTTAGACTCGAGCTTATTAAGGCTGAGAAAAGATCAATCGAGTCAACAGTGCAAGTCGGTGTGTTCTGTAGTTTTTTGTTTCATTTCTGTTCGCAAGAAAAACAACATGCAAGCATTGGTATCAACTGGGTGGTCGACTGATATGGCCGAGATATTACGCCCTTATCATGTTGTTGTTTTTTTGCATCTGATAAAATGCAACAATTCAGTAATAATAACAAATGTACACAAAGTTGCTGATTTTCAATTAACATGTATTTAACACTGATCTACTCTACTTTAACACTGTCTGCGTTGTCTCTTTTTGCCTGTTTAGATCTGCAGCGCACTTATTTTAAGTTAAACAAATGCATCACAATCCAGTTTATATCTGAGTTAACTGCTGTTTCTTATTGATTTCTATTTCGTTTACTGAAGGCACTTTGTAATCGATGTCTGTGACATGTTCAGATAGAGACATTGGAGCTGTAGGGACATGTCGCTGGTATGACGTCAGTACGACCATCAACGGGTCATTTTGACACGAGGAGGAGAGCGGACTTCATCTCACAGCAGCCGCAGTGAGAAGGCTGCCTGCAGACGTGTTCTGTAATCCGCCTTGTGAGCGCCGACGTGGTTTATCGGTCCATCTTTAATGAAAAACATTAACTTTTTAACGAGGCTGTCATTAACCCTGATATACGAGCCGCTACAGTCACACGGCTCTGCTTTGACTGCTTTCGCTCACTGCAACCAAAACCTTGTTCGCTCTTATGTAAGTCATCCAAAAGGGGTTCAACTTCTCCACTCCCACAGTGACACACCTCGCTGGTGAAGATTTCTGCTGACCCCGTCTGCTCCGTTTGTTTTAAGAACTGCCCGTCTGTTTTAGTCCTGTGGGTCTCTAGTCTGAGATAATAGCTGGGATGTGCTCCTACCTAAACCCCTTACTTACACATACTGTGGAAGGAGACACGGCCTCCGTGGTCTCCGCGGTCACATTGCCCGCGGCTGATTGCTGGCTTGGACCTGTTCATCGGCAGGACGCTGCCGCCTCACTACAAGGTGCCGAATCCGTTTGACCTCTGACCTGCGGTCAAACAATAGCAGTAATGCGCAAGAAATGTATGAAATGTTTTTTAGCTGCACTGGTGTTGCAGATTGTTTTCTAAAGGTTAGCTGTCCGCACTGAAACACCAAACACAGAAATGTATTTTTTCCTATTTAGTTTGTGACAATAAGAGGAATTAATATACGTGTAATTTAAAGCCTGCAAACTATGCAAAGACCCTCACGCCACTATATTATATTACTGCCAGTCTCCAGTGTCTGTCTTGTGTTTTATTAACAACATCGATATTTTAAAAGGTTGTTTAATAGACATCGCAGACATAACGACCTTGGTTTTCAAAGTTATTGTGCACTTTCTTAATGTGCATTCCACCGTTTACGGGGTGATGCAAAATGTATTGTGCATTACTGTACGAGCACACTGAGTGTTTACAACTGGTAGTGGACTGTCAGACAACACAGAGAAAGCCAAATGCAAATTTAGCTCACAACTAAAACTCTACTTTGACACCATGTCCCTCCCATGAGGGCCGAATAACATTTTCACATTGACATATCGTTCTATTTCTGTTCAGTGGATCGACAATCGTTAAATTGTCAAAGTCATTTTCGTGTAAGAACAACAACCATTCTCTTATTCCAGCTTCTACATTCTGAGGATTAGCTGCTTTTCGTTGTCTTACATGACAGTAGACCAACGTTTTGGGGTTTTAATCTGTTGCTGGCACAAAACAAGCTGATTTTTCAAGTGTATTTATAATAGTGAGTTGCAGCGCTACAGTACATCAGAGTTGTCTAAAAGCTTCCCTGAGTTCAAAAGGATGCACTCTGCATCAGCTGAATACCTGATATTCAAACGCAATTTAAGTGTCAGGCAACAATCAAGTGCACCTGAAAAACGGCGGAACCTCAGTCAAACCTCGTATCTGTGGTAAAGGCTGTCATCAACTGAGGAAGACGACTTGAGTGCAACAATCTCCAATTCCTGTTATTAACTTCAAAGTACTTTTCCCTCCCCAAGTATCTCCTCTCGTCCACCTTTGCCGCTGAATCTGTCATTTTGGCTTTGAATCAGAATGACAGACTGTAGTAAATTGTGAAAGACGGACTGTGCTGTCTCAGCCAGGGCCGGCCGAGCCCGTCTAGACTGTAATCCAGGGCAGAGCGTCTCCTGGAGTAGACGCGGCGGCGTGCTGGTTGACATCTAGAACAATATAACATCCAAATCCAGCTCTGACAGAAAGTACCAGGATGTGTTTCACACATTATGGCATTAGATGCTTTCCAGCTAGGTTTTTCTCTGGCTGTGGAAATGTGGAAAGTTGCTTATGATTTTAGAACATTTTCTGCTGAGTTGAAGAGCAGCATTAACGAACCAAGAGGGAATAAATGAAAGCGCTCTGATATCGCTGAGGAAAGTCACAGAGAAGTCAAGGAATTTTACATCAGGGCCACAGTGGGAACTCCGCTCGCTCTGTTTCTCATTGTTTGTAACTTTCATTCTTTCCTTCTCTGTCGTTTGTATGTTTTTCACCGTCTTCCCGGACACTACATCCAAACCTCATTACTCCATGACGCCACGTATCTCACTGCTGTCAACCATCACCATATCTCTCCCATGCGCGCTCGCTCCCTCGACCGCTCGGATGCAGCCACTGCTGACGGGGACACGTCTCCATGGTAACTGTGACCAAGCCCTCAGTTGCCTTGACGCAGGAGTTTGTGCGCTGGGAAGAAGTGCTGATGCCAGGGAGAATCTGTTTACTCACGCCAACAGAGACACAGCTTACACCTCAATAAAGCCGGCGATAGTTTTATTATAATAGCCTCCTCTGTCGATAGGAGCCGGCGTATTTACAGTGTTTACGCTGTGGGCTCGGTGAAGGGGAAACACTGTGTGTGTGTGTGTGTGTGTGTGTGTGTGTGTGTGTGTGTGTGTGTGTGTGTGTGTGTGTGTGTGTGTGTGTGTGTGTGTGTGTGTGTGTGTGTGTGTGTGTGTGTGGGTGTGGGTGTGTGTGTGTGTGTGTGTGTGTGTGTGTGTGTGTGTGTGTGTGTGTGTGTGTGTGTGTGTGTGTGTGTGTGTGTCTGTGTGTGTGTGTGTGTGTGTG
>CALSCE010010657.1:9109571-9132587 GCA_943593645.1 Bovichtus variegatus | reverse complement strand
TTGTTTCCCTCAAACTAAAATGAATCATTGCTTGTGTTGTGCTTATTGACGGAGTACGCCAAATAAAATAAAAGCCAATTAGAGCTTTATAGATAGAATTAACATAGGGGACCGGAAAATGGTGACGGACAAATTGCAACAATAATGGCGACAAGCATTGGATGAGACACGACCATCTGTGTCAACTGAAAAGGACGTTAATTTGACATGATTACTGATCGCTTAGAGCACAATAACTATAATAATGAATATGATTTCACTTGTGTCAATGTCTACGGTGTGAGTTTCAAGCAGCGAAATCTGCTGATATGAAAGGAGTGTTTGGCTTCCACCATGTTTTAGTCTGTTTTCTTACTCGGCTAATAAAATAAGAATTTGGATTAGATGGATTTGGATGAAACGTAAAGGATACCCAAACCCACGGCCCACATATGGTCTTGCAGTGTTGCCTTTGACCTTGCAGGGCGTTAGCAGAGGTCAGCCACGTCCCCATCCATCTCCATCAGTCCCCATCAGTCCTGCTGCAGTCTTTTCGTCCCAGCTGCTCTATTGTCCTCTGATGGCCACATGACACTGGGTGACCTTCACACACACACACTCCATCTGATAACGCGCGCACACACACACACACACACACACACACACACACACACACCATAAGCACATCCAGATCACACTGACAGATTGACGTGTCTGTGCAGACTTCTGAGTTCAAACCTACTTATTCTTTTAGACTTGAATAATAAAATAGTCCTCCCAGACGTCACTGGTCCAGTCATAATGACACTAGAAAAGAGCCCAATTTTCCCCAATTTTTTTAAATGCCGCTTAAAATGGTACAGAAGTACAATGCGAAGGCTTAAATACTTTCAAAACAGGAGCTATTTCAACATGGCACAGATCAATTGCGGGGTCTATTTTTCTTCCTGCCAATAGCTAGAATGACTAGATCACAGCCCATTGAAAACCAACAATGACTAAAAAAAGCTTTTTTTCTGATCAATAATAAAACACAATAAAAAAAAAAAAAAGCCCTTGTGTTTTCTCAGAGAACTATATTTTGTCAGTTTATGCACTTGGTTGTTATAGATTAGAGAGCATCCTCGTTTCTCTTAGAACTGCATTTTGGACATTTGTCATTATCAAAATACGAGTGTAAACATAATTTTGCCACTAATGTCATGGGCAGAAAATCTATCTGCTGTTAAAGGAGGAAATAAAAATGTTTTTGATCTACAAGCTTGATCAAAGAAATGGCTCTAGATCGGAAAATGTTCCGGCCTGAGTTGGCAAATCACATAAATGACAGCATTTTGGTCCTGCATGCTTGAAACACATAGATATTCTACATACTGCATCATCCAAACTACTGTTGGTTAGTGAATTATGAGACTAAGTCACGATTTGTGGTGATAAACAAATCACTGTGAAGGGGTGCCATGCCAAAACAGTTGATTTATAGTGATAAGGTTTTACAAATGCTTCTTTAACAGTGATTCATTGATATCTGATTGCATTGCGAAGTTACCCACGTGGAGACAATGTGCAGTAACACAGATGGTAAACTCCCAGAAAGATCAATAGTCATCAACACCTTGACCCCCACTAAATATTAGCCCAGATAACCTGTCCGGTGGCAACAGCCCCTTCCCGCTCTGTGCCACTGACAGACGCACCGTCCATAAACCTTTGGCCAAGACAACTGCTGTCTGAAGACTCCTGGAAATGAAACAGCTGACAATAAAACTCTTCTGTCCGTCTGCCCCGAAACACACTCTTGTCAAATAAATCCAAGGCGGCCGCTCCTCTGGATCCATTTACAGGGGAGGTGGTGACCGTTTTCTGACAGCTGAAGATGGATGGGTTTAGTTTATGAGTGGGTCCAGATGACCGGTGCTGTCTGCCCGGTCAAAGATTAGATTTAATTAGCACGAACTGCAGGACGGTTCTGGAGGTCTCGCCATAGACAAAGAGTAGATATACTCCGAGTGTAAGGCAGGTCTGCCGTCAGGGGGAGGGGTCAAAGGGCACTGCTGATTTCAACACAGGCATTGAAATAGCATTATCTTCCTAGACCATTGCACGGCGAGAAACTTGAATAAAGAATAATTTAAGGAGATGTTTTCACAGCAATTATAAAGTAGAAATTAAAGAGGGAATTAATGAATTAATTTCTTAATACTAGCTGTAAGCAGCTTGCTATAATACATCATTTAAACTACTAATGCCAAGATTTTTAAAAATTTTTATCAAAGCAAATAAACAGAAATACCATGGTGAATTTTATAATAGTTTAAATTGTGCGTTTGTATGCAAATAACCACTATAGTGGACAATAGCTAATTGAAAGGATAAAATATTGGATTTTTTTATGTTTTACAGACTTCGGGTTGGTTGGAATTTTTTTTTTTTTTTTTTTGTGGGACGGTTCCAGATCTGTGGTGAAACAAGTTTGCATGACGCCTTGGATGAGGGGCCTATAACTCCTAACAGCTGGCCCGTGTGTAGGTCAATAGGCGGAGGTGTACATCCATTCAAATGAATAATTAATCTGCACAGAAGGATTAATATTATTATTATATAATTCAGACACAATGCAATATAAATGTGCAGTTGTTCCTTTCTTTGTTAGACGGCACACAGCAGCGTTGCATGTGTTTCGGTCCACACAGCACTGTGAAGCACTCCAGCTCTGCTTACCTCGACAAGGCTGCCACTCTTCCCCAGTCTTAACTGGGGGTCGGCTAATGGGATTATGTTGGTTGGAAGCCCTCATAAATGAAGTCCCCAGTGAGGAGCAGGGAGCCCCAACTATCCCTTAACCCTCTTTAAAGCCTCGCCTTTCACAGTCAGTCAGACAGCTGCGCTAAGACTGCACCAGCTCTGCTGCTGTTCTTAAAGGAGCTGTGCTCAGGGCGCTGGCTGATGTAACATGGATGGCATTTCCCTTTGTAGCATAAAATTAAATTTTTATATTTTTTCGATGCACCCACACACTTCATATGTTTAAATTTTTTGTTGTTTTTTATATCTTGTTCCTGATACTTCATTGAGTTGCGTTTCTCCTGATTGTATTGACAAAATAAACTCACATTTTTTAACTTAAGATTTCTTCAACTAAGCATTAAGTAGTAGTAATAGGGTTTTTTTTGTGATTGTAGAAATCAGAATTTAAAATAATACATACCTCAAAATCTGAATCATCTGCCGCCGAATGGCCGAAGAGCTGAATCGTGAAATCTGTTTCTGCAGGTTCTGTCAACAGTGTAGATCAGGGGTTCTCAACGGGGGCGGTAGCGCCCACCAGGGGGCGTTCAGAGAACGAAGGGGGGGGCTCGAAGCAATATTTTTGAAAGGGGGGCGTTCATGTGTTTTTGTAAAAAAGCTTGGCTGTAAAAAAAAACTTAATTTTCATGAAAAAAGCTTGAACGTGAAAAAAACCCTTAATTTTCATGGAAAAAAAATGTATAAAAAAAAAAAAACTTGCAGCTCTGTTCGCTCGGACATGAACTCAGTAATAAATGTAGTCTACGTTTCATATGATGTGTAAAATCTATCATCATTTACCGTTTACATCACATATGAATGAAATGCTTGTAGTTGTATTTGTATTGTTGATTTAATGTGTGAACGAGCGATGTAGAGAAGGTCACATGAAGCTCAATATTAGCCTGTAATGTGTAATATACTGTTGGAGTGGTAAGCAGGCCTATTGTTTCTGGACATTTGGGGAGTTAGGTGGTCCGTGAGTGTTTTTTTATTGGTTAAGTGGTGCTTGGTCTGAAAAAGTTTGAGAACCCCTGTTTTATAGGCTATGCTGTTCAATCTGAGATTTGAAAAAAAGAGCGAGGCAATAAACCAAATTCTGAATAGTTTCTGACCAGTGTTCAGGCAACACTGTGTGTTTTTAGACTTTTATTTTTATTTTCCTGAGCGATAAAGTGCTGCTTGAAAAAAAAATAAAAAACAGCGCCGCCCCCCTCAGCTGCAAGCATTAAAACACCGAGCGCAGGGCTCACACACACCAACTGTGAAAGCAAGTTAGCTTTTTCTTTTTAAAGTTACGAGGAATCCTTGCTCACACTTTGTACGTTGCTCGTTTTCCGTTGGAATACTTAAGAGTGCAAATTGTTTCGCATTTCTGATGTGTTTAACACCAATTAAAGTTTGAATCTCAAACTTCTTACCGTTGCATTTGTTTAACACTCCTGAATAAAATGTTTATTTACGTGGCTTTTTTTGCTCCCTGGGTACAATGGCGTATTAGGGCAATTGAAGGTAAAAACAACAAACAATTATTTTAATTTTTTTTATTATTATTTCAAAATGTTATTATGTAACTTCAATCCCAGATTATATATATATAGCATATAGCAGCATAATAATAAGAAATAATTTAAATACAAAATTAATATAATCAATATGTAATATAAATAATAAATACTAAGAATAATAATCATAATAATAATACAAACTGAATATTAATCAACATTAAAATTCAGAGGAGACAATTAGCCTACATTTTATTTGATGGGGGGCAGTAAGGGACCTGGATAATGGAGAGGGGGGCTGCTGGCCCAAAAAAAGTTGAGAACCACTGGTGTAGATGAATCGGGTTGATGATTTTTTTACATGCCTTTCTCATGCTCACTGACTTTTTTTTCCTAAAGAAATGTGAGCTCAGACGGGGCAGAGGCTCGGCGCAGACTGAGGGAATGCGAGGGATTGGTGGACGCCCTGCTGCACGCTCTCCAATCAGCTGTAGGGAAGAAAGACATGGACAACAAGGTAGCGTTTGACTCACTAAAACACATATTCAATGCAAATAGCTCTTTTAGCTGTGCAGTACGTGGCCTCCGTCCTCTGAGATCCTATTGACGTGCCGCGCAGATGTAACTCGTCGAGGACAACGTCTCTGTCTTTCTTCCCTCATAGTCCGTGGAGAACTGTGTCTGCATTATGAGGAACCTGTCCTACCACGTCCACAAAGAGGTGCCGGGGGCCGAAAGGTTCCAGGACCCCTCAACGCTACAGGCCCCTGGCTCAGCAGGACCGCAGAGGAAGAAAAAGGACGACGCAGGTTGCTTCGGCGGCAAGAAGGCCAAAGGTGAGGAGGACAAGGGAGACCGATGAAAATGTGATTGCCACTTAATAATAAAATAAATGATTGTCAATTTTTGTTGCATAGCAGGCAACTAAGGACTAACTGGAAAAAGTTCATTATAATGTCAGTTCCTTAATAAAATCCTTGATTCCTTAATAAGTGTAGCATGTGGTGGTTTTATAGTCATTATTATTGTTTCTTTTGCCTTCTTTTAACTTGTTTTCATGGAATCTGTCGGATGTGACAAGAATTGACAGAGAGCAGAGCAGTTATTCAAACAATGGATTTCATAGATACCATTATTTTCTTTGTTCTTTTCTTTTTTGTACTTTAGTTTATTGTTGGTTTTATAAGAGCGGCGGGCTCATACAAATCCCCTTTGACAATGACTATGTCGTTGGAAAATGGGAAGTAATCTGTCACATCTAATGTGCATACAGACACTCTCATGAATACAGGGTTTACATTTTACATAAGCGAGTTCAGCTGTTTGCAAACAAATATCTGAGCACTTTAAATGTGTTTAATCTCTTCAATCTGTCAATATGTTTATCAATAACAATTCACCTTCAGCCATATTGTCCCTATTTGGTTTGTTTAAAATGCTCCTAGAAATACATAAAACAGATAAAAAAAGACACTTAGACTATCAGTTCTCTGAAAATGTTGCGAGATGTAAATGAACACTTTCAAACATAGAACAATTCAATAACAATAACGCAATAAATGTGACATTGGAATAAGCTAAGGCACCATAAACAAGTGTTTGTGTTTTTACTGTCACAGCAACATCGGTGCTCAGCCACTTCTGAAATGGACGTGAATCGTGGCGCCGTTACCGTCATTGATTCCCCTTAACAGATGTGCCATGCACGCACGTGTTGTTAGCGACGTTTTAATCAGCATTCACCCAGGCCGTTAGCTAAACGACGCTGTTATCTCCCTGCTGTACAACAATAATGGCTGCCATTAATCAGTCAGCCAATGAGGCGCGACTACCAGCCAGTGACCCTCGACGTCTAACGGCTCGTCGGAGAATCCTTCGGTTCAGGGGTCAGGACAACACAGTAGCTTACATGGATACAGAGTTACCAATTAACCACGGAAATACTTTCACACATGCACACACAAGCGTTGAGTAATGAGATGTGTTTAGCTGCTGCACACCCCGGAGGTGTTCTTTTGAGAAAAGGAGGCCCAGGTACAGAAGCATTAAACGCGGCTATAAAGGGGCATGGAGGCGGGTAGTTAAGCAACACTGTCGGCAATATGCTTGGTAATTTGTTACCTTAAGTAGGCTAAGTTTGGCCTCCTCGTCGGTTTAATGTCACATTCAGTATTAAATATGCCATTATGCTCAACACGCGCTTAGCAGCTCGAGCTTTGTTTTAGATAATAAACAGACTGATTCTTGGCTGTTATTTCTGTCTCTTTGAGCACTTTTCTGTTCTTCCCAGGCAGTGATTTTAATGACACACTTATGCAAACGCCGGCAGTTTGTGCTGTTATGTATATGCTTCACTGTGACTCTGAATCCTGCCCTCGTATCTGGTGATGGAGGCTGATTCCTTTTCTTTCTTAGTCTTTTCTTTCTCTGTCCTTTGCTAGTTTATGTTCATATATATTTTCCTATTTTCCTTTTTAAGTTTCACACTCTCCTGGCTATTTGACTGCTTCTGTCTCCCTCTCCCTTTCTCTCTAAAAGTCCATCCCACTGGTGCCAACTCTTTGAGTCATGCTTCCCAGTGAACACCTATGGACTGCTAATGGCTTCCCATCCAGACTCTTTTCTATCTCAAAAAATACTCCTTTCCCTTTTGTTCCCTCTCTTTGCTCTCTGCTTTCTCTATTCAGTTTGTTCTCCTCCCCATTCACTCTTCAGTAAAAGATGACTCCTCTTTTTTTGTAAAACTGTTCACATCTATTGCACAGCTTCTTGACACACGTCTTTTTCACCATGCCTCTTCTCTCTTCTCCCTGCTTTATGTTTTTTGGCATTGCCGCTGCTTCCTTGGCTAACTATAGAGGAATGGTTTAATCAAGGTGAGTGTCCCCTCTCAACCCTTCTCACTTCAACCCCCCCACCCCACCACACCCCCGTACTCCTCCTCCCCCTCCTTACCCTGGTTGTAGAATATAGTTAGAAATAGTTTTGGGTTTCCTCCAAAAGCCTGAGAAAGGACTTCAGAAAACTGGGGTGTTTCACTCATTCCACATGCATCCCTCCACCACACCTAGAGTATTATAGACTTCACCCCTCTAGCAGTAGTTGTGATAGGTGAAAGGTCAAGGCAGCACTTGATGAAACAGGTGAGTCCGTCGGGCTGTTAAGTAGAGCTCGACTAATCAAAGATGCAATCATGAAAGTGAAAACCTGAACTGTATATATGTACAGATCAAACTTAAACACCTTCACCCATCACGTGTTGTGTTTAGGCATACATGTCAAGCTCTGCTACAGACCCTGTGTGTGTGTGTGTGTCTGTCTTTGAATGATATGGATTATTAATGCTGAAACAGATTTGTATTGAAGCTGCCGATATCCAAGATGTTGTGCCACATTTCGCTATCCTTAAAATACGGGGGTTTCCCTGTAAAAGTGTAGAGACTGTCATTGTTATACCCAGTAGATTCATTCGTTCAACCTTTATTTACTTCTCGGGAACATTGAGGAGTCGACCCTAATTATTCCTAAAATGGATTTGATTACATTAGGCAACAAAAAAAAACGATATAAAGGAAAAAATTAAGTAAGAAATACGACGGACGATAAGAACACAAACCCCAACATGAGGTCAAACAAATCCAAATTAGACATTCAAAAACCTTAAGATTTATTAGCATATTTCTAAAATGTCCCAATGTTGTCAGGGAATCAATATTTAAAGTGTGGTGTCGGTTATTCCACGAGTCCAGAGCACAAAAGTCGTGTAATCCAGTCCTGAGAGCAGGTTTTTATAAACTCCCAATAAATTGTAAATAAACATATAACACTGTTTATTTATTTTTTTTCCACTTCACATCTTCTTGTCTCTGTATGTCCGTACTGTCCCATGGGCACGTCCATGTGCATGTGAGGTGACCACTCACCCACGCCCCCTTCTGCTCCATTTCCCCCATCCCACTGCATTACAGTTACAGTATGAAAGTGTATGTATGTGATTCTGGAAAGAAGGTGTATGCAGTTATATGTGCTGGTGTGGCCTCGCGCTCATACATTATGCTTCTTTAGCCAGCAGACAGTGTGGAATTTCCGTGTGCGTTTGAACATATCACGCTTCTTGCTCTCTGCACTATGTGTCCACTATGGGTGGTTGTGTAGACCTGGATTAGACCTATAGTCATGATTTAATCATTGAAACAAGACATTAAATATAAGCACCTTCACGTATATATATATATATAACCCATATTGGTCTAACCCTGGTGTCAACAACATCGTCCTTTATGATGCAGTTGTTTTAGGATATTACTCTGACTCTTCCCTCCTCTGTCCTTTACCCAGGCAGGAAAAACGGTGACAACGACAAAAACTACGACACATTGGATCTGCCCAAGCGCTCAGAGCCGTCAAAAGGTAGGCCTCGTCCGTCAAGCAAAGCATCCCTCCGCTAACACTTACACTCCTCCTGAGTGAGAGCATCCCAGAGGAGAGCGCGTCTGGAAATAACTCGTTTAGATGTTATCCTGCAGGAGAAGACCGAGAGGAATTGAGTCAGATCTTGGACGGCAAGGCCGGAGAAGACATGAGTGTGATTGGTTTAGTTGGAGCAAGATCAGGTGTGTTGGACAACAAAAGTGCATGTGGCTTTTTGATGGAGAGCGAGAGAGAGAGAGAGAGAGAGAGGCGGTCACGTAGTCGAGCTTTGTTTGATGCTTTTGTGCCTTCACTGGGACAGTCGATTGTTAGCAGCTTGTGGGAGCATCAACTCTGAAAGCCATCTTTTTTGTTAAATACAACAATGCACTGGGACACGAAAGGTAATAAAAAGCGGCCTGTTGTTGTTTACTGAGCTCTGTCAAGGTTGTAGCTATTGTCATCCATTGTGTGTACTGTGCTGACATTCATTGGTGACTACTGAGCCTATAGGAGTGGGTTATATGGAAAAAAAATCTTCTCAGAATATGTAATTCAAGACTAAGGTTTACATGCTAAATTATTTAGAGAGAAGACGACTCCCAAGTTCACCACATAACCCCCCATAAAACGGCAAAATGACGTTTTTACACCCCAGTTTTTGTACAGATTGCACAAACAATGCTTTCATTTCTTCATTTAATAGGAGCTGGTTGGTGGATTTTGTCCCCTTTTGGACAGAGCCAGGCTCGCTGTTTCCGTGCTAAGCTAAGCAAACCAGCCTCTGGCATTAACGTCCTATGTACCGCACAAACATGAGAGTGGTGTCAATCTTCTCATCTGACTCTCTGCCAGAAAGCAACTAAACATATTCCCAAAATATCAAGGTCCCTCGTAATGAAAAAGGTTTTTCGCATGATATTGTTATACATTATGATGTAGTAAAGTTTCTATGATCCTGCTGGTGCGTGTAGAGCAGCATGAACCTACTAGCGGCAGAGATAGAGACGTGTTTAAAAAGAGCCAGCAGCAAGATGGTAGGATGATGAACATGATTGACAGCCCCAACGATGACAGCGAGGAAATTGTGAGTGAGCATACGGGAGGGGAGTGAATAGAAGGATATATGAGGAATAAACTGCCGGCCTAAGCGTGCCAAAGAATAGCCTTCCTCACTGAACTTACGCTGTAGACCTCATTTGGCAAAATAGAGTAGAGTAGATAAAGTAAATAGATAGTGATGCCTGTGTTTAGCTAATGTGGTGATTTAAATCCCTGTCAACTCAGGGTACTTCATCACATTGATTAAAAAAATCCTATAAAGACGGCCTGACATTTGGGTTAGCCACCTTTGGAAGATTAGGCACAGCTACCTTGGTATATAAAATTGGCAAAGACAACCTGCTAATGTTGGCAAACTCACGACGTGGAGGTTGGAAGAGTGCAGCTTTGTCCCCAGACTGCAACTGGTTCAATAATGTGCGACTAAGCATGTGTATGTGCACTCATTCTCTCTTTGCTTTAGCTCTTTGGCACTGACGGGGAGTTGTAACAGTCATAAAAAATGGATTAGTATGCGGCGCACACATTAGTTCATCCAAACGGTAACAGAATACGTATTTGCTTGTCTGTATAATACCTTCCTCCGCGTGAAGGTGTGTGTTTCTGTGGCTGTCCATCCGTCTGATGGCGCCTGTGGAATTTGCCTGCACTTGTTACACACCCGTATGTGGTATTTATACATCAGCACCTTCATCAATGTCTAGTGGCAGGCATTCAAAGTCAATACCACTTCCTGTTTGACTGATAATTAGCCACATTAACACGGCAAAGTGGGCTCTCGTTAAACTAGATCACAATTAATTGCTGTGCTTTTCCAAGTTAAGCCGATTTTGCCTCTCTTTTTCTTTTTAATCACTCCTAAAGTAAAGGAAAGCAGCCCCAAGGATGATAATTAATATTTTCCACTCACTGGCTTTTCATGGGCGAAAGCCAAGCTGGCATGCTGCGACTGTGGATCTATCGCGGTTACAATTGTGGTGCGATTACGTTACACAATGTGCTAACAACACCCTTTGGAGTTTTGAATCCAGAGAAAGCAATTATCGTTATAGGCCTAAATGTCAAACACAGTTGAAATGTGTGTGTGGGTTCCCGTCGGAGAGAGCGCTCGGCGTTTTCTTGCTCCCAGACAGACAAATCACATGTGACGTTTATTAGCTCCACACACGGACGAATAACAACAGCGAGGTGCATGGATAATAAGCTTAATCACTAGAGCGAAACCCACGTCGACGTGTAAAGAACATTTTCCTCTTCCAAAAACATCCAAGGTGGCGATGACTGCAAGACCATAAAAGTAATCGGGGTGCCTTGTTTGTTTGTCTACGAAAATGCCTGTCTGTGTGTGTTCGGGCACGTACACCACCCTCCGCCACCACCACGTCCCCTGGTCATCTGCGGTGAGAGAGATAAAGAGAGTATCTCTCATTCAGCGGAGATGGGTGAGGGAGATATGGGAGATTACACGTGTATCCCGGTCCTGATCTGATGTCAGACAGAGAGAGGTTGACGCCGGCACCAGGCCGGACCTGGCTGTGGGCAAGGATTCAGCTTTTTGTTTGTGTGTGAAAAGGAAAAGAGAGACAAAGTACCAGACTTATTGGCATGTTTAGCACCACAGAACGGTTTTGACAGGTACAGTTTGATACGCGAAGGTTGAAACTCGTAGTTTTTTAATTGGGGAGAGTTTTGATTATCGTGTGTCTTAGTTAGGTGATGTTTTGGCCATGTGAGGACAGGGGAAGAAGCTGTAAACACAACATTGATGTATAAATCACTTAATTAGAGTCGGAGAACAATCATCCAGCAGAGAGAGGCGTTGGCATTCATTTGGAGGCATGTTTCTGATCACCTGATGAATGTAAATCCAATATTTACTCTTCTTTTAGCTCTGTTTTGAGGGAAACATTCGGTCCCTTTAGCTTCTGAATGCTCCACTATCTCCACCAGCCCCTAACTTTGTGTGTTTGACGTTTGGTGCTGTTCAGGTAACGTGAAGCAACTCCTCTGTGGGCCTTTCACTGCGAGCGGCTCCTTTCACGTTACAGTACTTGTAGTGATTTGAGCCATTGTTATTACAAATGTATTTATTGCTTCTACTTACAAATTGGAGCCTTTCTCGTTGTAAAGAATTGAGCATTTCATCCTCCTGATGGAGAACGAAATATGTCCTTTGAAACCCAGACAGACCTATGAATTATTTTCCAAAGCATTTTTTGCAGTCACTTAAATTAGCATGACATTTGTGGCAATACACTTGGCTTTCTTGCAGAGTCTTAGATAAGAAGATCGATACCAGTCTCATGTCACAGTACAGTAAATATGAAGCCACAGCCGGGAGACAGTTAGCTTAGCTTAGCATAAGGACTGGAAGCAAGTGGAAACGGCTAGCCTGGCTCTGTACAAATGTGAAAACAACAAGGGCTTATGGACTATTTCTGTTTCTATTTTGCAGTGACTTTCTTGACCTCCGCATGAGATTGCTAAACAACCACTGATCTAACTCTCAGCAAAATAAGAGAATAAGTGAATGATCGCATTTCCCCAAATCTTGACCTACTACTAGTGAAGCTGGCTGTGAATAATGAATGTCCTCTCTAGAAAGTGAAAGTAGTGTTATATCAATATTAATAACGCTGCAAAACCTCCACACTGTGGTTCACCCCTACCAAATGCAATATTGATTTCTTGTAACGACGACAACAACAGACTTTAGCATCGTGGACTGTGGTTCTCCTAATGTCTCCCACCGACAGCCTGTTGGTTTCTTTTAACCATAACTATCATTTATCTTCCCCCTAACCTGAAAGCATTGCTTCACCCAAAGAAATTGTCCATTTGTATGTCCATGACTCATCTCGTGTTACCTTGAATTCTTGAAGAAAACTCCATTTTCTCGCTTTGCCTCTGCGGTGAACGAGGAATCCAAAAAACGGAGGAAAAGTCTTGATGAATTAAAGCAAATGGAGGCTACATTTAACAACAGCGAAACTATATTAAAACATCTGTTTACGGACTTGTGCAGTGTAATCCAAGTCTCGTGTTTCCAGTCGTATGCTCACTACTTCCCACACGTGCATTTTTGCTCAAAACCTTACCTTCAATATCATCAAGACTATTTCTCTATTCAAGGTAATTCTGGGTGAGATAATAATACACAAATGCTCATTTTGTGAGCGTAGTATTCCTTTCACCAAGTAGTGTTAGTTTCGGAAGGAACCGGAAAAAAAAAAACACCTTTATTTTCATTTAGGTATGAGGAATTGTTGGTCTGACACCCCAGATGCTACCATTGAAATAATCTTATTTTCCAAGTAAAAGTACAACATCAGCGATGACCCACACTCACTTGCAGATGGAGCCAAAAAATAGACGGGTCTCTTTTATTATTAGACAAATATCCATTTTTTGTTTTTTTTAGTAAACGTGTCGTTCTTACTTGTTGGGATTTGTCCTTCTGGTTGATTATGTGGCCACTTTGTCCTCCCTAATTGGTTCAGTGAGTTATTTTGTCAGTGCATTTGCTCCAGAAAGGAGACCTGTTGCAGGCACCTTCCTGTGTATCAGCAGAGAAGTCCATTATTCATGCCGCCCAGAACAGAGGCAGACAAAGAGCAAGGGGTGGCTGTAACAAAAGTAATTAAGAAGAAGTGTGAAAAGACGCATTTCATTAAAGAGCCGATGAGTGCAGCAGCCCCTGAGATGATGAAACATTTTCCCAGCAGTTAATTGAAACCACAGCATAAACCTTTAGATTGGAGAGAGGTCAGGCGAGGGGGAGAGAGGGTGTGTGATGACTGAGTGTGTGCACTTCTCGCCCTCCTTTTCTCTGAGAAAAAAAAGAAAAGAAAAGCCTCAGTAAAAAGTAAAAGCATAAAAAAAATAAAAAAAATTCCTCCAACCTGAGGAGGAATCAGTTGTTTGCTGTCCGGAGAGAAATGATTTAGCCTTCAGGCAGCTTTCATGTCTTCCCTCAGCGCTCCCCTTCAGCTGCTCTTTGTTACGCTCGTCTCTCACTGTGTTGTCAGAGCGGTGTCGCGATGCAGCAGAGCGGAAAGAGCCTCACATTCTCTCAGGGCGCGTGGCTCTGCTTTCAATGAGCTCCATCAGCCGAAAATAAATATACATAATATGATCGGGCAAATGCGTATGCAGACGCCTTGCGCATTTCCGGGTAGAAAAAACACAACGCCGACTTCCTGACAGCAAGAAGAAGCGCTCTCTCGTTTGTTGTATTTGAAAAAGTAAAAAAAAAAAAAAATTTTAAAAATTGTGTGTGTGACCGCTTAATAAAAAGAGCACCACGGATGGGGAACAGAGCACTTGCATACAGTGCACGAAACAAGCGTCCACTTTACTGTTCTAGCTCATGTGCATGTTTGGGCGTCACATAGACCTTCATGGGTTTGGGCAGATGACGAAATGTATAGCACATGGATGCTTCAAACATGAATCTACTGCCGTGCCAGAGGCTCTGTGAATCAGGTGTGGACCAAGAAAGGTTGCTCTCGGACCACATCGAGTTCACGTACGGCGCCGACCTACCCTCGATGCGACATTATAGCGATATCAATAAAAAGTCAGCACACGTTGTCAAATAAGAAAGTCCGCAGCACTTTTTCACCTCATGACCAGCACCACGAGTATATTTTTTTTTATATGAGAAAATAATTGGAAACTTTGTGGGTGAATGCTGTTTCCTCTGGCAGAGCTCCTTCCCACCGTGATGAATCTCTTTGTCAAACTGCTTGTAGTTTCCAGTGAGGCTGATTGATCACATCTGCATTAGGTGGCACTAATTAGTCATATCTGACAACAAGGGCAATCTGACGAAGCAATAAAGGCCTGGTGTTTGAAAAGCATCAGTGCTTTCCATGACTTTGTGCTCGCGCTCTCTCTCTCTTTCTCGTCTCACCTCTCTCTGCCACTTCTCATTCCTCCTGCCCTCTGCCACTTCAGGGCTCTCTCCATCCCTGGGAGATTTATAGCGCTCCCCTCGCCTCGCACACTCTGAGAAATTGATAAAACAGCAACGTTTACCAAGACGACGACTGTGCAACGCGTCGCACTACTTTGTCATGCAAGCTGAGCGTTTCATTCTTGGAGAGGTCTTTGCGTTGACAAACAACACTTGTGCGAGCTTTTATGTATTGCATCGTATTACCCCCTTTGATATCGTCCCACTGGAGATCTGTGCTCGTGGTATAATGAACACTGACTGTTTTGCTATCGGAGCCATCTCCGTCTCTGATGCGTCTCAGCTCTTTAAGTCTGAAAAGTCACAGGCTCAATTGAATTAAGGAAAACGGAGCTACACTTTCATTGTTTGTGTCTGCTGTGGTGGAGGAGAGATATTTCACTTAATGGCTCCGTGGCACGGTTCTTCTTATCCTCGCTGTAATATCTCCATGGCTTGTAAGCTGCAGCAAGAAAAACAATCCGCCTGCCCAAAGGCACGATGAACGTCCTTGCGCAGTGAGCAAATATGTTCGAGCAGATAAAAAAAAGCATCTTTGCGTCATTAACTGCTGCCACATCTTCTCCAGAGAACCACCATTCCAATGGGAGCGACATTTTGGCCTGTGTTGCGTCTACTTTACACCCCAAGTTAAAGCAGAATATCGTGAATAATTTACTCTCCGTGCCGAATTCCAAGCAGATTCAACACCCATGTAGTGAACGCTGACTCTTGGCCCTGCTGACTCCTGCTAGCTTGCAGCCTGTTTACTTCTTCGGTGAATCACTTACCCTTTTGTTCAGAATAAACACACAGTCCAGTTGCGTCCCTCCTTCACTTCCTGCCGTCACATTTCACGGCGAAGTGAGACCCCGAATGACGACGGCTTCCTCGCGAACGCCTGCACCCGGAATGTCATACAAAGCACGTACACAAACAAATAGACACATAACACTTGCTCACGCACGTTCACACATTCTCTCTCACTCTCAGTGTCCACACCAGGGTTGGATCCAGACTGTCTGGCACCTTTTTTTTTTTTTACATTACAAGTCATTTAGCAGACGCTCTTATCCAGAGCGACTTACAGTGAACTGACTACAGGGACAGTCCCTCTGGAGCCTCGGGGTCAATGGTGGCAGCCTGGTATTGAACTCACAACCTTCCGGTTCTGTTTGAAAAGCCCGACCAGTACACTACCACCATTTTCATGACCTTATATGTCCGTCTCTTTGTAGCCTCGGTCATCACATTTCCCTCAGCATTACACCTTCCTTATGCCAAATATACAGTGTGCTGCATGGCCTCTACATTTGTTTACACTGGATGCCGTCACGTCCGAAGGCAAGTCTGTTCCCCTCTAAGAAACGGGGGCCAGTGTATCACGAGGCGTGGGGGGGGACTAATTGGTTTCACATTTCTGTTCCATTTCTGGCGTAACCTTCAAATGGAGAGGCAAAGCTAAATAGGATACGAACAAACAGACACCAAAAGTAGGTATTGTTTCTCAGGAGACTTCCTAAGTGAAATAAAGGATAAACACATACAAACAAAAACCTAGAAGCAAAGCATCAGATATAAGCATGTTCCTCTGGAATTTCTGTTTGTATTACAGTTTCCTGCACCGAACAACTTTTCAAAGTGTGCCCCAAGTGGCAGAAGAAGATACTTGATGCCTGTGAGTCGAGGCACAGATGTTATAATATACCATTTACACACTTCATGCGTGTTGGGCGGATTGGATAGCTATCTGATTGTGCTTTTTGGCAGTGGAAATGCAGCCAAGAAGCATTCCAGTAAGATTGAAATTAGATTGTTGAGGTGCATTCCAGCCAGATGTTGGGAAGAGGTGAATTCATCCATTGTGTCAGGTTGCATAAGTCATTTGAACCCTATCCCACTGTGAATATGCATATATCTGTCTGTAAAGAATGATGTCATGTGTTTATACTGTATGCCAACATGTTAAAAGCCCCAGATGCTAAATGCTCACCCCTCCCTCGCCACCTCACCTGAGATTAAAACTGAATCCCGCTCTGCCGCGCCAGCTGTTGGGAGTGCCGCGGAGCCTGCTCAGCTGGCCACGGCTAACCTGACACTCCTCACATGCCAATCACTGTCCCTCCTTTGATGTTCATAATAAAAACTAAGCACAACACAGAAAAAGGAGCTAATTATGTGCATAGCCAGCGGCTTGCAGCTGACATTCTAGCTATGCAACCCCCCGTTCAACTCGCCACCATCCTCTCATGAGCCGTTTCACACCAGCAGTGATGAAAAGGAGTGATAATAAGGCGAGGAGGGGTGAAAAACTAAAGAAGGGAGCGAGAGGTTTATTTAAGTGGGACCACCTTGTGTTTTGTTGGAAATATAAAGAGGTATGCATAATTATGCTATTCCTAGGAGGTCTGGTTGAGAGTGGCTGCTCTACACATCATTAGTGGAATGAAGTCCTGGCAGATTAGTACGTGTGTGTGTTGATGCGTAGCAGCATTTATCCACCTGTGTTTGGCAAAGGATAGTTGTGTGCCTTTCATTCCCAGCACAGAGGAACTGTGGCAGTGCACAAACTTCACAGCACTTCCACCCACTATGACATCAACTGTCTCTCAAGTTGTTTAAACTTTCTTTACCCCCAAAAAACTCAATGCCCCGGATCAGTGTTCTGCCTCCTACATGGCTCTGTGGGATTCTGAAAAAGTGCTCGGAATCCGCAGTAGCCGGCAACATCAGGATCTTCAGATGATTAACTGTGTCATTCGCCTCCCCCACCTCCCCAAACCTGAGCAGTTGGAGCAAAGTGATAATTATGCGACAAGAACGGTTCCAGGGAAGTAGGAGGAAGCGCAGTGATATTTACTTGCCAATTGGAGCCTTTGTTTGGCCCCAGTCGAGGCACAAGAGCGCTGCTTCCTGTTTCTGCGAGAGACGCTTTAATCTAATTAAAAGCAGATTAATGGCGTGCTGACTGGCATCGCTGGAGCTACAACAGAGGCTTAGTGAGGGGGAAGAATGACCCCCTCCAGAATTTGCCACTGTCCTGTTGATGAAATATTGGTCATAAACAGTCTAGACTGTTGTAAACAGGAGGGCCTAAATGCACCCTTAGGACTGCTGTCTTTGTACACAATCGAACGAGAGCGTCACGTGGAGCAGAGAAGAGTTCAGTACTGGCAGGCTTCCTATCAAACTGTCCCTCCACTGAGGTTTTTACTCTCAGCATAAAATCAGGCTGTTACGTCAGGCAAATCTGATGCTTTAGATTATATTTTAGGGATTTAACTGATGTTTATATCCTATGTGAGATGACATTCGTGCCCGCCTTGTAAGCACGCAGGGACGTCACAATCACAATAATGTAGTAGTCGAGACCAATACCAATTGTTGATACCAATTAACTACCAAGGTAAAAACGAAACATAAAACGATAAATCCGACGTACCATAACATACACTCCTTTCTTAGCGTTTGCCTTCTGGGTTTTCTTAGGAAGTTGAGCAGGTCATTCCTTCTCTGATTCTATTTTATATCGCTGTGAAATCTTCTCCTTCAAACAACTGTATGTATTCAAGTTTCTCGCCAAAAAAACTAAATTTGACAGGACTACATTTGAACACATCATGATAATGTTATAATTGACCAAATAGAGCTTGAACGCACCATAATGAAACTCTATGGAACCTCCCGTTCACCGGCTGCTAACAGCAAACCGCTAAGGTGAACTAGCTCTCCTGGCAACACAGGTTTGTACTTCACAATGTAGCATTATCAGGGAAGAAATAGGGTGTGTCCCCTGGACGCGTAGATCGTGAGTTTACCCCTATAAGCAAGTGTGCAGAAGAGCAGATCAGTCAACGCTTTAACAACATTCATGTGATGATACAACAAGGAGATGAGTAGAAGAAGGGGAAGAATAAACAGTGTGAGGAGAAAGATGTAAGCTTCTATTTATGTAAGAGTGCAAGAAGAGTGAGTGGGAAGAGGGCGACGGTTTTTCAGCTTCCCCAGCCAATCTTTTTGACTGGTCTATAATCAAAAGAGTTTGGGATTTTAATGTGTTTGATTTGACGATGGGTTCATTTAAGCCGGCGGGGGCAACTCATCTCATCCTCACTGCCTTTCATTTGACTCTTATAAGCACACGCAAACACACATCCAAATCCCAATTCATACAGCTGTCCACACACACAGGCGCACGCACACACACACAAACTAATTTGCCCACACCAATACTCCCTCACACACACATGCACACATAAAGGACAGTGCACTGTGCCCTTTCCCATGAGGCTGCTATTATGTGGCTATTAGAGGTGCTGTTGTTTGTCAGGGTGTTGTTGTCAGAGAGATAACATTACCTGAGAAAATTGACCACGCCAGCCGCTATGTGTGTGCGCTGGTGTGTACGTGTATATGGGGAGAAAAGCATAGACTGTCATCTTTCAAGGCGAGAGTTAATCCAGAGTATCCATCACACTTTAGCTTTCCATTTCACAAAGGGGGGGTTGGCGAGGCTGGAGGGAGCGTTAAATGAGAGATGGGCACTGACACCGACCCAGACACAGGAAATCCCTCCACCGTCAAACACCATCACAGCCGTCATCACACACTCCGGATGCAGACTCCAGGCCGAGACAGAGGCTGCAGTCAGGGCTGCAGGTCGGGCTCTGGTGCGCCAGCTAGATGGAGTTCAGGATGTTTATTTTCCCCTGTGAATTGGTCTGAATTAAAGGTTATATAGAGCCAACGCCAAAACCAAATGATGTGTTTCCTCACGTTTTGTCTTGTTTTATTGGGGTGCATAGCTTGTACATCAGCACTCAGAACCGCCCCCTTTTCTGGTGCTTGCAAAATGACCCAAAACCAAAAACAGCCAAAGCGACTTCAGGCTTCTGGTCACTCACACGGGTCAATGAATTGGAGCTATAATGAGATTTACCAGGTAAAGTCAGAGGAATGTCCGCACTTACCAACTCATCGGGCAAAAGCAGTGACACCTGTGTGCGTGGATGTACAGCACCGTGGCTGTGTGGAGACTTTACACACTGCAACACGTACTGAGAAGAACACGGGTGGGAAAAAAACTACAAATGAACACAGGCGAAAGCTTTGAGACGAACTTACACACAGGGAGAAAACGCTGAAGCGCAACAACTAAACCGGGCGGACCTCTGGAGACGAAACCAAGAGATATAAACGCAACAAATCCCCTCTGTGACACAGACCACAGGCTCTCGCTGAGGCTATCGCAGCTGAATCGCTTACGAAAATAAATGTGGATGTCACACATGCGTGCTTTGTGAGGCTGGTATTTGACATATTGTTGAAAGCTGTTTTCACATTACACACAGTATATGGTTCAGTGTGGTTTGGCAAAGCGTTGAACCAACTGTGGCCCTTTTATCAATCACCCTTAGTTACCTTTGCCACGCCTGTCGAGCTTCCCCATCTCGCTCGGCACAGTTTGCAGTAATAACTGTGTTGGAATTACGACTCAAAGAGCTTACTTTACACCGAGAAACCCGCTAATCCGTTTTGTTACACTTTTGTCAGCATTTTCTAAACTCTTTAAATGCAAAGTATCGCGTTAAGGTTTTTATTTTCTTAAACCAAAAAATTCAAGAACAGACCTTAGTGCAACTCTAGTGTGTGTATGTGCGTGTGTGTGTGTGTTAAAGCCTTGCTCCTTTCCATCATCCGGACTACAGGACCCCCCCCACCCCCCCTTTATCCCACATCTGCTTCAGTGTGAGGCCTCTATATTCAGTCCTCATTCCAGTCGCTGCCATATCTCTATTAACCCCCTCACACACACACCAGCAGTCCACAGGATTATCTAGGCTTATTCCCGAAGGCTGGACACCCAACCTCCAATCCCCCGTCCCAAACTGTCGAGGACATCGTTCAGCTTGTGCTGCAGTGCATCAGTTTTTCTTCTGGGAGATTGTAGATGTGCTTCTTCTTCTTTCTTTCCCCTCTTATTACAGTCTCGTTGCCCTGAACATGATCCACGCCTCTCTGTGGACTGTTTACCAGACAGCTGTCCCATCCACCTTGCAACATTCATAGCTCAAATCCACTCGTGATTTCCTCTTTCTCTACATCTGCCCTCCCCCCTTTACCCCTTCAAATGTTTTCTTTTCATCTCCCTCAGCCACTATAATATTCCTCCCTCTCTGCTCCCTGGTCACCTGCGTTCCTCTACCCCTCTTTTACTCTCCCCCTGTTCTCCTCTTCATCCTCCTCTGTTGATGCGCAATTTCTCCGTGGACACCTGTCAGATGCAGGTGGATGTAGCATGTTGGGAATCGACTGTATGTGGGAATGTGTGGTGAAAGCACAACACAGCCCTGACAACCAAAGCTTGTTTTCTCAGCCTTTTCAGGCTCAGGCAAGCGACTCAAACTCCCAAACAGGAAGTAGCAAACACTGTCCGCCGCCCCCCCGCAGCTTTTCTCTGTGGACTCTCTCTCTCTCTCTCTCTCTCTCTGTCTCTCTCTCTCTCTCTCTCTCTCCCTCTCTCTCTCTCTGTCTCTCTGTCTCTCTCTCTCTCTCTCTCTCTCTCTTTATCTCTCTCTACCTGTTTCTTCCTCTCAGACTCTTGCTGCTGCCCGGGTTTCTAGTTCCATCTGTGTCTGGGTGAGGACGTGACTTGCCTGGGCAAAGAGAGCAGGCATTCAAGGTGATGCTGAAACACACTGCACTCGTACTAAACGCACACGCACTGATACGCTCAAAGGCAGATACACACGCCTCTCCACTCTGAAGCACTTGAACTGAGGGAGCTGTTGCTGCTAAACACAAACTTACACGGCGCACGAGCAGAACTTGGCCTCTAATTGCAGCCCTCAGGCGAGCATTTTGGCCAGTTGTGCATTCGTGGGAATTTTAGGTAAGGTTGAGAAAGGTCTAAAGCTACTTAGATTGCCAATTTGTCTCACCGGTCACCGTCGCCGACTCATTGCCGCTGAATGAAGTGCATCACCTAAATGAGCAGGTTGCCGTGTTATGTAATGTGCGGAGTGAAAAGCAGTTTGTTCCTTTTCCTTGTTTTGCTGTCGCTTGCCAAACTGTCTCACATGAACGCCGAACGAACTGATTTGTTTAGTGGCGATGGAGATGGGGTTTCCATAGCAACCCTAGAACTACCATTGTGCACTCTTTCATCTCTACATGTTTTGTCTACATCAATAGGTGGAGCAGTTTTTTGGCATTGTCTGCTGCATTTTGTGTTGTCGCGGTGGAGATATTTGAGGTTATGAGAGATGCGGGCTGAGAGAAAAGAGGAGAACGATGGTGGGGGAAGACGCGGGAGGAAAGAAGAAAGAGATGAAATTGAAACGGGTAGAGGAAATATATGTTCTCTGCACAGCAGCAGGTATCTGTGTCTGTGCTCCATCTGCAGCCCTCTTAATAGCATAGAGCAGACATGTATCTGCCATGTGTGCGCTTGTGAGCGTGCAGTATGTAGGATGCAGAGTAGTCACGCAGCTTCAGGTTCACGGCTCAGCGTAAGACAGCTGCATTCACAAAATGTGGGATGGAAGGTAGCAATTTCATGGCGTCGGTTAAATCACTTTCATCTCCGATAGCAATGTTGACCAAATCTGAGCAGCATCCGACCCGGGCTGCCACACATTGACCCATATATTACATGTGCGATTCTAAATATCTTAGCAGGTGTTCGGACTGCGTTGGTGGAAGCGTGTTGCTTCACTTGAGACGTGAAATTCAATCCGAGAAGTGCAGTTGGAGTAACGGACCCATGAGCTTTAAGGCTCGCTAGATGTCGAAACACAGCACAGAGCTTCATAGTACTGACACAGGAGAGTTATCACTGCAGCAATTACTTTATCTTTGATCGCATCACTAGTGAGGTAAACAGTAGAAATACAGTGCAAAATAATCTTACTACTTACTTACGAGGCTTTACTATTTTGAATCCAAAACAGACCCATATGCAGCAAAACAGAAAGGAACATGTGCAGTAGGTATATTAAAAATACTACTGCCTAACCAACAAATTAAGTGCTATCAAAACATGGTTACATATTTTACGTAAAATATAGCTCTTTGTTCATTAAATTAGTGTTGAATCACCTTCAGCTGCGAGGTTTGTTTGCATATTATTTTGCTTTCAGAAAAGCTCCGACTTAGGAGTTTGTAATTGCGATTTGTAAGTTGACACAATATGATTCATATTATTAAAGTGAAAAAAACAAACTGGCAATCGCAACACTTATCATAAGCTGTGCTTTTATATCTCCACCTTTAACAGACTTTAAAAGTGTATTCAGTGCTGTTTCAAGAGTAAAA
>CALSCE010010657.1:9084302-9109171 GCA_943593645.1 Bovichtus variegatus | reverse complement strand
GTTTTTCATCCAAAGGGAAATAATATCTCCACCTGACAGAGATTCTAATATAGAGTAACACCTTCACCTCAGGCCCTGAAACGCTATTACATTAGCAGGAGGAACATTGGCAACAAACAAGCCGAGCGTTACCTCTGTTGATCCGCTGAGAGGCCTGGCGAGCTGCGAGGCACATTCACACAGAACCTATTACAGCCGTGGCTCAAGAGTGAGAGACCCACGAGCACTGGGTTCCTGTCTAAAGTTCAGCGGTTGAAGCGGGAGGGATGGAGCATTTCCGATGGACGTTGCAGACAATTTTGGTGTGAGTTTTTCAGTGTGTTTTTGCTTTGAAGCATCCTCTCTGGATTAAAAGCCCACAGCAGGACTTTGCTGGCCTATCAGCTCAGGAAAGAGGAAGTACTCCCCTGTAACTGCAGAGGCAGCTTGCTGATGTTCTAAATGGTAGGAAACGAGCTTTCATGAAACATACTTTTGGAAGTGCCGGAGCAGGACCCCTGTTGAGAAATGGCAAAGATGGAGGGAGGGAGGGGCTGAGGGGTCTGTTCTGCATATTCGCCTTTGTGTCTTCAGCGATCTCTCCCATTCTCTGTCCACTCCGTCTCTTTCCTCCAGCTCTCCCCTCTCCTGAAGCACCCCATCACAACGGGACATATTTGTGGCCCAAAGCTGATGGGTAGCTGTCCAAGAGATGGGCCCGTTGCCATTTTCTGGCTCTCTTTGTCAACATCCAACAAACTAAGGCCAAACCACCGTGTGGGTATGCTAATGTGTGGTGCCCCGCGGCTGCCCATAGAGATGCCAATCGGGCGGCAGCGGCCAACTGGGAGCGAGAGGAGAAAATTAAGCTTTGACTCCTGGACCCTGTGAAGGGGTGACTGGGGGGTGAACGGCCTTTGCAGCCTGGCAGTGCACTCTGTTTTGGCTCCAAGTCTGATGGGAGGTCTGTGGAGGGAAAGGGAATGCGAGCCTCCATCACATGTACTCCCTCCGGTTGAGGAAGAGGACACTTGCGTGTTTTAAATCAGCTGAACCACACACGGGTCAAATTGTATTTGCAAGAGAGTGTTTGTTTCAGTGTAACCTGCATGGTATGGCAGATTTTCACAGTGGTTCGCTCAGGAATTCCATCAGAAAAGGCAACGGAGAGAGAATTTGAAAGTACTTTTTCAGTTATTTGTAGCCGGCATTGACATGCATCTCGTATCTGGGCCTGATGACATTCACGCCTGACATTAAGATGTAGATCCCGAATACAAATGGAATGACAAAAACAGTCAGATCTCAATGCATCTCACCTCCTCTAGTAATACTTTCAGATACATTACCACAGTTTAGAATTGACAGTGAACATCAGCTGTACACATCCCCAAAGATGCTGCCTTCCATTCTTAAGTACACCGCTACCTAAGCACATTTATTTGAACGCATTCCTCCGTTGAAACAATTCAGGAACATAATGGCCTGGTGATTTACTCTAGAGCTGGTTTAGCTTTATTTACAGATGATTTACATTATGGCCTGTCCAATTATAATTATCTACTATGCATTGGAAAGCCGACAACATCTTTAAAGTCCATCCATGTGGTGCTTATCCAAGCAGCGTAACTAAAAAGAGTAAGCATTGTTCGCAAACACTTCATGGCTCAAGGCAGAAGTGTTGAAGGCATTTCTCATGCCACTGCGAACCCTGCCAATTAACTTGTGTTGTTTACGTGGCTCCAATGCTCACCTTTTGGTTTTTAATGAACCGGAGAGAGTCCCGACCATTATTATACCGGTGGCATAATATTTTTAATGATGTGCTGATTTAGCCATCGCCCCGCTGTGGCTCTGCCCCGCGAAAGTCTTCATTAGCACCGTAGCACTTTCCTACGTGCCTGCGTGTACTTACACAAAGACACTCTTACATGAAGTGGGGGCCGGCGGGGTTAAATGTGCATGAGTTTCCGATGTGGAATGAGACCGGAGACTCGACAACTCGAGGCTTTCCCACTGGAATGGCCTGATTTATTTATGCATGTGTTCCATAGGGGGAGAATGTGACCCTGTGGTCTGCGTAGGCCCTGCACGTATTCCTCCCCTCTTTTTCTAACCTTGTCTTAAATGTCTCTGTCTCCACTTGGAGTGACTTAACAATGTAGCAGCAGAACGCTTCTACAGTACGGGACATCACCAGCATTTCAATCAACCATAAAGTCAAGAGTGCAAAGGTCGGAGGCTGGGTGCTATTACAATATTCCTGCGGACGCGGAATGCCTACGTAAGAGCAAAAAACAGAAATATGACAGATAGGTGGGATTTATTTACTTTCTGCTCTTTGTTTTCTTCTTTTTTTCCATCTGCCACTCTCTTTATCTTCCCCCATCTCTCTCCAGTCCTCTCACAGTGCTGTAAAACTCCCTTATGAGCTGTAGAAAGTGATACACCATCATGTCCCTCTGATGCGATGAAAGTGCTGTGCGCTGGAAAGGGAGCAGTAAATAAATGGTGCTAGTACAGCGCTTGTGTAGAAGCAGGAAGTACGCGTTGTATGCCGACTGGATCGATGAACATCACTTTTTGACATGGCGAGGGCGAGGGCTTTGTGTGTTTGTTTGTTTGTGGATTTGTGTGTGTGCGTGCGCGTGCGTGCGCGCGCGTGCGTGTGTGTGCACGGAGGTGTTTGCAGAGGTGTGTATCCAGAACAAATGCAGCCAACTATCCTGGAGGAAGGCAGATGGTCTGAGAATTGAGTCAGTGAGGTGTTAGTCTGAGTCTTGAGAGAAGAGTCTTCCTTTCCTTATGTTCACATACGTGTGTGTGTGTGTGTGTGTGTGTGTGTGTGTGTGTGTGTGTTGCGTGCGTGCCCTCCTAGCCCATCAGTTAATCCATGATCATTTGCCCGCCTGTCACACCGCTACACCTTGGCTTTAAATGCAGCCAATAGTGAAGCTACTTAAAGCGAATGAATGCTATAGCTCTTCACTGAGCATCAATCAATCACTTCGACTTAACTTTGTTTCTAACCCAGTTTTCACGCACTGCAGCACCACAAAGCCCCTTCTCTCCCCGTCCCGGGCACTAATTGAGCTTTGCATCAGTTGCAGGTGTTGTCACCGTCTTCCTCCGCTTTGAAACGCAACCTGCTGCTCCTCCCCTCTCATCTCATTTAGGGAGGAACTTGGATCCCCTGAGCACGCCTTACCGACTGTGCCCATTTGTATCTGTGTGTGAGTGTGTGCGTGTGCGCGTGTGCGTGTGTGTCCCTCAGCGCGGGTTACGAAGCAGAGCGCAGCAGGAAGCTTGTTATGAGGCCACAGTTGTGTGTGATGTTTGCCACGCCAACACGCATGCAGGGCAAACACACACGCTCACTGGTAGCCATGGCAATGTAACTTGTTAATTTATATATTATTTATACTTTTTATTTTTGACTTGGCTTTTTGACGGTGGTGGAACATAATAGTGCCCTTAATTGCAACTTAGGTACGAGTCATTTTGAGGTCATTTTGTAATAACCTGATCAACCTATAATTTATGACCAATTGTTATCCGTGTGGTATGTCTACATTTAACCCTTAGTTATAAATAAAGGACCAAAATAGTGATTAAAAACAAAGTGCACTTGCATACTCTCCGTACTACATCGCTGGATACATCTGTATTCAAATAATCTCGTCCTGTTTGCAGTCTGTCACAGAGCGCAGGGCTGTGGGTTGCCCTGAGCAAAGCCAAGGTCACGTCACACTGACAGCTCATCTCCCCTAGGAAATGTAATTCTGCCTAACAAACTCACAACTAACAGGCCGAAAGCAGGAGAAGCACGGTTGCCATCAGAACGACCTGGCTAGCGCTTTTAGGAAAGACCTGCGCCTTTCTGTGCCGACTTTAAGCCCCTGCTGACGACGCTGAGTGAAAGCTCTGGCAGAGACATTCTCTGGCCCAACAGCGAGAAATTCCACTAAGGATAAAGGAATTAGTTTAAAGGCCCAGTGAATTCTGTCCTCATCCGCCTTTGTTGAACAGTACATGTCTTTTTTTTTTTTGTCTCGAGTCTTTCATTTGTAAAAGGGCAATTTCATTAGTCACTTCACTTGGCTGCCCGACCAAAACCCGAGGAATTACAAGATGGAGGAAATGTGGATTTGCAGATTATATTACAAAAATACTGTCACAGTCTTGGAGTGCAGGCAAACTTGGCAACAAAGGTTCAACATGGCTGACATTTTGTGCAAAAAGAATGTGCCTTGGAGATGAAGTGTCTGTCAACAGGACTGCCTGCAAGATGGTCTCCAGTTTGCTGAGTGTGCACCCAGTAGGCCCAGAAATATGAGGAGCATGCAGAATGTTGCCGAGTGTCTGGTTTGCAGACCCTCCCCTCTCGCGTCGCCCCTGACAAAACCTATTGATGTGATTCATGTTTTAGCACATGGTTACAGCCGGGGTCTTGTGCTCGACGGGCCTGCTTCTGCTGCTTCTTTGAAAATAAGTTCAAGATTTCTCAAGCAGCACGCGCTCTAACTTGGCAGTTCCTCCCACACACATTCTGAAGCAGGCTCTGCATGAATTCGAGTGGGGAAATGCCACAGGGATGAAAACACTGCTTTTTTACTATGTAGCAGTGTCTGGATCTGGTGATCTCAGAGTGCGCCCAGGCTCCCGCGCTCTGTAAATTACGGGTGTGAGATGTGGATTTCCAGTGTAACCTCTCAATCACACAAAAGATCTCCTCCCTCTCACACTGTTTTCCTTTTCTTTTTTTTTTTCCCACTGAAAAAAAGGGAGACGTTACCTTAAGATGCCCTCTTAATGGTTTTGATTCATGCTATTATACTTGGACTCATTTTGCAAAAAGATCTCAGAAAAGGCAGCGAGGGCCTTGGGTTAGGGTTAGAAATATTGTTTCTATATGTTTCCCTGCCCACAAAATACAAGGGTTTTCAAATAGAACCTTGGAAATTCAGGCCTCGGAACGCATGGGAAGCAACAGTGGGTTATACTTGCTATAATTTGAGCCTAGAGGGGTCGAAAAAAGGATTTTAAATTGCTTGTGTGCTATTGTAGAGGATAGGAAGGAAGCTGCTGGTGAAATGGTATTTCTGTTAAAGGAGGTTTTAGCCACCAGTTTCAAAGACTGCAGAGGTCTGTTAAAGCCTGAGTAACAGCAGATTGTGCCCCCTGTTGAAGAACTCTGGCCTTACTTCTAGCTTTGATTTGGTTCCATACTGGTTCCAAACATTTACTTTCCCCTTTTGTGTTCCATCTTAAGCATGACTACTATCAAACCTGAAGGTGCACGTAGTCGTGAAAATGTGCAATTCGGGATCATCGAAACAGCAACGAGTTGTTTTGCCTAAGCCATTCAAATCTGAGGAGAAGTCCCCCCCTTCCTGCGGTGTGATGCACCCCGCCATAAAACACGTATGACTCCCTCCAGAGATGTGAACAGCTCTACGTGACCTTGTCCGAAGGAACATCCTCGCTTTTAAACCTCTACCTGCTTTCGATCGAAACGCCGCGTGTCTTGTTGATCCCTTGTGAAGCACTTAGCGACGAAAACCGGTTTGTACAAAAGAAGGAAGACCCTGAATGATTAAATATGATTTAATGTAATTCGACGCCTCTGTCTCTCCCTGTGCCTGCATTGTCTAATAGCTGATAATGCAATTACGTCTCCATCAGTGGGATGCCTAATGACAGACTGTGGTGGAATGTTGTTTGTGCGAGTGAGATAAACCTCCCGCTCAAATACTCTGGGTTTGATCGGATCGATAATTCCTCCTTCTTGTGTTCTCCTCATTTATAATTCGGACGCATTTTCAATCATAATGCTTAAGGAAATATTCCAGCGCCGTTCCAGCCTTTCTCGATGGACGTGCTGCACAGACTTTCATTTCCATCCCATGCACGCTGTGGAGTTGTGGACACTTTCACTGAAACTTTGCGCAATAAGCTGCAATCCAAATTGCGTGGCATTTGTCAAGGCTTCCCCCGTTTCCCCCTCGCCAAAGAACTCTCCCCATGGTCCGAGATAAACCTCTGCACTGTACTGCTGGTACCTTCACACAGCCTAATTGGCCTGTCTGTCTTGCCAGATAGTCTAACCAGTGTGTGTGTGTGTGTGTGTGTGTGTGTGTGTTTTTTTTTCTCTGTATTTCCCTGCAGGCTTTGAGCTGCTGTATCAGCCAGAAGTGGTGCGGCTCTACCTATCTCTGCTGACGGAGAGCCAGAACTACAACACCCTGGAGGCCGCTGCAGGGGCTCTGCAAAACCTCAGCGCTGGACAGTGGACCGTGAGTCCAGGCTCGGGGGAGGGTGCAACACGTAGACACTGTGTCCTGTTTCAGATATCGTTCCGCACATATTGCATTCTTGCAACGTCTGTCCTCATCATTGACCTTTCAATAGCAGATAGGAGCAAAAGTACAGAGTCTGATGGCTTAGTGTCACTTTAACAATGTGTTGATGCGCTGTCTATGCAAACCATACAGGCACTGTGTAAACGGAAATACATCTCAAGACCGACACGGGATGGAACCGGGTAGCGCAACGCAATCTTTTCATTGATTCTACCTTTCTTAGTCAGGACTAGGGATGGCATGCCTAGTCAGGACCATTCATCTAAGTGGGATTACATGACTAGATAAGGGTTAGATAACTAATGTACCCCAAACTTTCATCTCTAGATGTTTGCCTCTAGATGATGGATGATGTGAGAACTTCCAGAGCCAGGATCAGACATTTATTCCAATTAGAGGCTGTGGAGCTGCTGAGAGGCTGTCTGGCCTGCAGGCAGCAGTGAATTATCAACAGGGAAGGATAGTTGTCAGACGCCAGTTTACGAGCAGCACCCCAGGCAAGAGCGGTCACTTATGTTTTTTCCGGCAGTCTGGCTGCATTGAGTCCACGTCAGTGCTTCTCTTCACACCCGCGTGTCAGACTGTAAGCACATCCTTCAGTTCACCAGCAGCGTCAAGCCTCTCCACCTCCAGTGGAAAAAAAAAAACACCTAAACTCGTTCCATTTTTGTGTTTGTTTTTGTTTTGTTTCAGCTCTGAGTTTCACAGTCAGTGTTAATAATTCAGAAGTAGTGATTTTCAGTGAGCATTTTGAGGAGGATTCATTCTTTCTCTTGGTGTATTTCGTTTTTCCCGTTGGAGCTGATCAGAATGCCTGACCAGGCTCCGGATCCCGTGGAGCCGCTAACCCATCACACTGTCACATCTGGATGAAGCATGTCCCTGCTCCCTGAGAGGACAGCAGAGCTGCTTCTTTAAATCCTCCTCATTCTTTGCCGCTGCTTACTTCTGTTTCTTAAGGCTTACTACTGCCACCTGGTGGTTCAGCGCCGCCTGTCCTCGGCTTAATTACGTCTCTTGGGGTATCAGTGCTTAGAAGATAAACCCTTTTATGTCAAACTTAATGTTTCATGTTACAAAAAAAAAAAAAGAGCAGTCAAATCTGCTGATGTTTAAATTAAGACAAATGATATCACATGTCCATTCAGAGCTCCGCTGTGTAATGTTGTGTCGAGCTCGAGGAGCTGTCGGGTCCTTACTGAATGAATGATTGAGCGTGTGTGTGTGTGTGCATGTATAGGTTGTGTGTATGAGCATAAAGGCATTTATCAAAAGTGTCCTCGTGGAGGTGACCTGGACTCCTCCAGTGGAGCGTTCCCAGTGGTCCAAAAGAAAAGCTGTCTGGTCATGGTGGGCAGCTCCCAGGTGGGAATCTGTGGGTCTGCATGAATGTCAAACAGGAAGTTGCTGACAGTGTGCGCTCCCTCAGCCTGCCCCAGAGGTTAAAGGTTGAAATTACAAAAAGCAGTCACACCCTGCCCTCTGTCTGCCCTCCAGTGGTCCAACTACATCCGAGCCACGGTGCGTAAGGAGAAAGGTCTTCCCATCCTGGTGGAGCTGCTGCGCTCCGACTCCGACAAGGTGGTCCGAGCTGTGTCCATCGCCCTGCGCAACCTGTCCATCGACCGCCGCAACAAGGACCTGATTGGTACAACCATTAGCACTGCCACACACACTGATTTAAGATCTCATCAAAAAAGCATTGTTGATCCAAATTGACACGAATATAGTAGATCGTTATTATTTGTGCTATAACCAAAACTTACAAAGCTTACTGAAGGATAGCTTCAATTACTCATGCCCACATTTACAGAGAAAGAGTTTTATTTGTAATCCTACTACGTAATAAGATCACTTTTAAGTCTGAACTCATGTCATGTTCATAGAGTTGCATTGTAGCAAATGTCCATTATAACAAGTCATTTACTTTACTGTTATTTTTTAGAACATTATTTGTCAAAAAATTGAAAATCTTACTACTGGACTGTGACAAATTTAAACTTTTTTCAAAGGAAATAACAATAATTCCCATTGACTCAAGTCGAGATACGTGCTGGTGAACCTGCATTGCAAACAATTAAAGTTATCTTAACTGAGTAGATTCAAAGACTCAGTTTGATCATTTAGGTCATTTGATAGTCATAAGTCATAAGTCATAAGGCATTTTCAATGGTATACCTGATATTTAGCAAAAAAAAAAAAATGTATTGAATTTGTTGAGAATTCAAATGAAACATTACCACCACCACTCTTAACTGGTTAACCTTAAAAAAAAAAATACTTACAGGAAGTTATGCCATGCGGGACTTGGTGAGCAACCTGCCGAGCGGCCAGCAGCGGCCGGCCAAAAACCTGGAGGAGGACACCGTGGTCGCCATCCTCAACACCATCCATGAGATTGTCACCGACAGCTCTGAAAACGCCCGCTCCCTCGCCCAGGCTCAGGCCATTGAGAAGCTGGTCGCCATCAACCGGACCAGGTAAGACTTAATATGAACAGTACATCACATATACGATCACTGTACAACATGTAAGAAGTAACCAGAAGATTTGATCTACTAGTTAGGCTACTTTTTACACATTGGCAGACCCATATGGCGTACGCACAATTAAAACACTCGACACTTATCACACAGTCAGCTGCGTAAAGTAGGCGTAGTTCACCTCGATGCTCACTCCCTGTGTGTGTAAATTGTAGGCGACTGCTGTTTTCTTGTGTGTTTTTATCATCAGCCTTATACTGAAGGTCAAACTAATTGCATTGCAGACAGTGAGCCAAACCCTAACTACTGCAATGATATTCATGTAAACCATGCCAGAAGTGTGGATATACCATGGAGACAATACACATGTAATTATTACAGTGTGACCTTGAATGCAATTTGCATCATGAGCCTTTATATTAGCATTCGTGGAGGGTAAAGTAGTGCGTCTCTAATGGCCCAAGCTTGGCTCCCACAATACTACACTCTAACAATCCTGAGCCCACACACAAAACTACCCACCACACGTTAATTAACAGGCTTTTTGAAGTGGAGGGCATTGTTGTAGGGGCTGCCTCTGCAGCTGCTGCTTATATAAGTGCGTCGTCTTCCGTCTAATGCCCCAGCTCGCCACAACAACACGATAATGAAAACTAACAGATATTAAGGCAGATATTTTTAAGAGGTGTGTGACAAGTGTGCCTGCGCCCCGCTTTTAATTTAAGATCAAGAGCCCTTTTCAAAGGCTCATACTTGTGTGTATTGATCAGCGAGTCACTCCTAACCAGCATGAATATACAAAATTCCCTCACAGACCAAATAGCTGCGTTTTCCTCTCACCCACATGAGATTAGCTTTCTTTGAAGCGAGGCCCCCACCCACATGTAATTAATACTGGTGGCTCAGAGGTAGCTAATGAAAGGAAATGTGAACTCATCTGGCTATGAATTAAAAACTAGACCCTGGAGCCACTCCGGGGACTTGGCTTTCTTTGAATAAAGAGATTGATTTGCGTGCTAGCATACTCAGCTGTCACTGTATGGGGGTTATGTTGGTGTTTCTGACTTTAACTGCCGTATTATTTCTTCATTCATTTCCTCCTTTCCCCCTTCAGCCAATCAGCTCGCGAAACCAAGGCGGCGTCCCACGTGCTGCAAACCGTCTGGAGTTACAAGGAGCTGAGGAACGCTTTGACCAAGGACGGCTGGAACAAAAGCCACTTCCAGGTACAGAACTGTAAACTTGTAGAAGTTGTCCTTCACATGTAATCTGGATCCTAAGTATTGATATTGTGATATCAGGAATATGATTTAAGAACGTTTAGAGATACATGATGTTGCCGTTGATGAAGCGTCCCATAAAAAGAGTATTTGCATGACAGAAAGTAGCATCAATAACCACTCCTCAGATACATGTCCAGCGACCTCCGCCAAGGCCAACGGTGCATTCATGTGCACCTCGGACGGTCGCGTTTCACAACATGGACTCTACAAAGCAGATGTTTTGTAAAACTATTGTATTGTGTTGACAGCATTTGCGTTCCAGGGACGAAGGAAACGGATCAGGCAAGGCATGAAATGTGTAGCTATATTTTTCGCCGACTTCACGAGCCGTTGTTCCAACTTCACGGGGGGGCGTTCACAGACAGACGGAGACCGTCAACATGTCAACTTTCAATATTTGTCTTAGTCTGTCAGCCTGTGAAATTGTAAGAATCTTTCCCTTTTCGATTCAGACCCGGCATTGAGAGAGAAAATGTATCCTCTCTGTTCCACGTGTGCCTGTGTGCTGTATATGTTGATATGCTGCTTGCTTTGCCTTTCAGCCCACGGTGACAGTCACCCCTAAAGCAACCAAGAACGGCAAGCCAGGCTACGACGACACCACCCTACCCCTGATGGAGAAGAATCAAGGTCAGTCAGAGCGCGCACGTGTGTGTGTGTGCGTGTGCGTGTGTGTGTGTTTGGGATTGATGCTCTTTTTGCCTGTTTAGAGGACCAACTGGGTGGGATGAGGCAGAGAAGATCCCAGGGTTCTTCAGCAAAATGACAATAACACTAACTCACTATTATTGAATTCTGTGGAGCAGGGGTCATCAACGTTTCTTTTTAGCTAAAAGAGAGCTGGAGCAGGGACCCCCGGCTACATGTGTATGAAATGAAGTTGCATAATAAACCGGGCCTCCAGTAATGTGCAGGGCGGCTTAAAGAACCATGTAGAAACATACTTTTTATGGTGCATACAACACTAAGCTATTAAAATAATAATATGTAGACACAGCTAACTGGTTCACCCTTTATGGAAAGGTGCAGCACAGGGATTTATTTAATTTTTTTCTGAATACGCCTATCTGTCTTTGCCAATAATATGTTGGATTCATGTTACTGTAATGTTTGTTTTATTTTCAAAAATTAAAATGTCTGAAAATAATTTCAAAACATTATGCAGTAACTCCACGGACCCCCTGTTGAAGACCCCTGCTCTAGAGTCTTCAGACCACATGGGGGTCCACTGCCTCATCTAAAGGATAACGTTGGCGATATTCTAGATTTTGTGATTGTCAACAAATCCTGTGAAAAGACCCAAAAGGCCCTGAGCCCATGAAATAACTGGCCACTGTAGTTTTTAGCAAATGTTACTCGGAATGAAATAAATAGTACATTTTTTAGGGACTATTTTTAGCCATTGATGAACACATATTTGTTGAGTACTTTCAGCAACAGGACAGCGTATATGGGATTATCTGTATCTGAATTACATACAGTATATGAGGCTTTTGTCTAAACAGACAGTAAATTCATGGGCAGTTTGAGTCTTTTAATGGGATTCATTGACAATTAGCAAAATATAGAATACCACCAGGAGTATATTTTCGGTCCAATGAGTCCTGACATGGAGTATCCCACCTATGTAGTCCTCCATGCAAAGTAAAAACAATCTACAAACAGTGACCTGAAAACAAAAACTTTGCCGGGCACACGCCTTTCCTTCCTCATGGCTGCGTGGAGGCAGCGTGCTTGCCACATTGCTACTCTCATCCTCTGTGTGCTGAAGCTGCGGTGTGTTATATGTTGCAACAATGCAGTTAATAGGGGTCAAATACAAAGCACATGAAACGGGAGCCGGAGCTTTGAAGATCCCACTGCTGCTGTTGAACAAAATCCTTCAACCCTCAAAAAGTTAGTCTTGACAGAATACAAAGAAACGTCCTCATTTCAGATGCTGAACTCTTTTTTTTTTTTATTCTCGTCGTGGGTTTTTTAATTGACGTAATAGGGTCAGAGATAATGAAATTGTCCCCACCCTTATGTGTGCATAGCTGTATCCACAATCAGAAAAACTGGGTTAGAGGTTTTCTATAACAGCAGCAGTGTGTGTGGGGGAGGGTGGGGGACTTGCAGAACATTGGCCCAACAACAAACATCTCTTTGACAGAGGAGTCAATGGCACAGCAGCAGTTTAATGTCCTGATTTTTGGCCTTGTGCCGCACCTTTTTTTATTTTGCATCCATACATGCACATGAAGCGCGGCACTCATTCCTGCCCACTCTCAGTTTTGCATTATTCAGTCACTGGCCGAGAACCATTACCCTGAAAAGCAGCAGCGTTTGGCTCAATGACTCAGTTTGTGTGTGCGCCACTTTTGTACAAATGGCATATGAATGCTTTTCAGGCACCAGGAAATGTGGCAGTGGTGATATGATACCTATGGATGAGCTGGGTCCAGGTAAGAGCCAGACTGCATGATCGTCCTTCGCCAAAAAAGCCGAGCTAGCTCCCCCTCTAATCTCTCTCCGGTGTCCAACAGTTTCCTTGATTCTGACATCTCTTCCTCTAGTTCTTTAACCGTTGCCAAGATGTTACTTTTAGTCTGAAAATTCAAACCGCTGAACACTCTGATGTCGCTCTGATGACTTCAGACATGACGCTCTTTGATACTATATGCAAGACCCCTCTCTTGACAAGATGTTTGTACAAAGCCGGGCCTTCATTAGAAGCTCGACACCAAAACATGTGGGTGGTTCTCCACTTAAATACAAACACTTTTAATGTCTCATAGGGCAGAGCTCCTCCGCCTTGCTTCTTTCAAACGACTCTTTCTCAAAATACAGAACTGCAACTCTGGTAGTCTTTCTTTTCTCACCTCTTAAGAGTTTTGGGACTCTTGAGGGTGATAAATAGAATAAGAGTTCTCGCCGTGAAGAATTCCCTTTTTAGAGGTACTTGGGGTTTTCCCGCCCACTTACCCAAAGACATCCTCTTCGGGTATATCCTTCTGGTTTTTCCTACATATTTGTGAAGCGTCGAAGAATCCCTCCGAGGAATTGTGCCGAAAGTTAAAGTAGGGCTTAAAATACTCATACTGCAATTAGGACTTGTATGAAGCTTCCTACATTGACTTTGAACAAGGAGAAGGACTCCCAGGGGAGAAAGTGACGTCGCTCTCTCACAGCCTTCAGAGCTGTTGAGAAGAATTTATAGGGAATTTAACAGGGATGACTTTGGAAATGCAGAAAATAGCGGCATTTTCATGTGTAGGCTTTGTGTGTATAAATTATCTGTTGCAGAAAATGTAACTATTACTAAATATGAATTAATTCATTAATCAATGCATAAATAACCCAAAGATTTGAATGGATCCACTTCGAACTGAGTGCTGGAGAAATGAATACATCTGCGCATTATCGGAGTGATCAAAGTTTGATTTATCACGGCTGAAACACAAACACACGCAAATCCTTACTGTTGCAAAAAGCAACATTTTCCCTGTCTCTGCTGGGTTGCAAGGTCTGCAGTTCTTTTGTGGAGGAAGCGTGTGCTTTCTTTTGGATCTCACACAAGGTCAGTCAAAAAAACGAAATTGACCAACAACACTATCTCAATGTAATCAATCACGTCTCTAAGCGCCATCGTCTGGCGACTTCTACTGGCCGAGGGAATCTCTGGAGCGCTCCTACATCTTTGCTATGATAGGAGTGATTTTCAAGGTTGCAAATGTTGATAAAATCCTGAAAGTAGGACCAACTACAGTCTGCTTCACTGTGAGAAGTTTTGAGCCGGCTGGGGCCGATTTCCTACTCTGATATGCTCGATAAATAACGGCGCTGAGATAAGATAAGACAAGATAAGACAGAACTTTATTTATCCCGTAGGGAAATTGTTGTGCAAGAGTTGCAATACACAGTAGGAGACAGTATAAGATGCAACAATTTACAAAAATGTACAAATAGTGCAAAATGTTTTATATACTGTATACACTGTATATGTAGAAGACATTTAAAATAAGATGAGCTGAGATGGGGTAAGGTGATATATCAAGGTGCAATGTTCAACAAGATGTTATAAGATGCAATATTTGGCAAAATAACAACATAAAAAAAAAAAGAATTACCCAACCAAACCAAGTATGAAGAGTGCAGAATATGTGAGAGTGCATTTTTAAAGACGGGGTCAAATATCGCTCGCAGGTACTTCATCTAGTTCGTTTTGAACCTACTCTGTTGGTAAATAACGTGAGAGTAACGTTCCAGGAAGTTTAGACGAAGAATGTGCCGTTAAGTCGACGTCCCTGTGTCCAACAGAAACCCTTTCAGTGTGTCACTCCACACAAAACAACACCGTTAACTGACCATTGTCCTCTGACCTCCTTAGATGGTTACTCCACCATTGACCAGAGGGACAAGGACTGCAAATACAAGACAGTCGACGGCTCAGTGGACCAGACAGAACGGGAGCCATTAAAGGTAAAGGCTGACTTCTTCTGGCCCCCCGTGGGATAGAGGATCAAATAAATGAGGTCTCAGTGAAATGTTGTCACGTGTCCTCTCCCTCCGTGTCCTTTCTTCTGCCCCTCTCTCTTCATGTTTCTGTGGTGCTCCTCATTAGAGGCTCTTAATCCTATCGATTCTTTAAAGAGGCTGGAAGTTGTCATTCTCTGTTAATGTCGCCCGCCACTGCCGAGCGCCGTGGACAGCCTCAGATCTGAGAGCCACCAGTTAATTGAGTGTAAGCTTCTGGTGTCTGTAAAGTAATTAATCTGAGAATGATTAAAAGAACCGGCAACGAGCGCTCCTCGTGGAGACGACCCTTGCCTTGGCAATGAACAGACTGCTGCATTATCAAGTGGTCGTGTGCTGATTATACAGCCGCTTCACACCGCAGTCAAAGTTTATTTCTTGTCGAGCTGATTGGCTGTTCGGCCTCAAAGAGGAGTCGCAGGATAATGGCCTCGGAGGACGTCTGACATATGTCAGATGACTTTCAAGTCCATTTTGTAGTTTAGTTTTGATCTATTTTAGAGCGAGATGAAAAGGATTTTCCCTGTGGGATTGTAAAATGAATGCAATAAAGAGTCCATTAAAGCCAGTTTAGCAGAAGTCTATGGTCATATATCTGCTTCTACGTGGAGGTTAAAACTACCTCCTAAAAATCTTTCCAGAGCAAAGTCAGAATGTAAAGTATGTCTGGAGCAAAGTTATTAATCTGTGGGGTTTGACTTTTTAACTGAATTAACTTGAAATGAGTTTTCGGTCGGTAGGTAGTTATTCAGGTTTTATTAGAAATTGGGTATAGTTTATGATAGTTTATTAAAAAAAAAAGGAGTGTAAGAATTTTGATTGTAATTCATACAGAAAATGTGTCTTCAGGTCTCGTGTCTTTCTGTCTGTTGTGGCTCAGTGTAGCAAAGCACCTGTGAGGGGAAGCTCAGAGGCTGTAGTTGAGATGTGTAGCGAGATAGTGGATCTCTCCTGAAAGGCAACAATTCCACTCATTGAAAACTGCTAATATAATTCTACTGTTGTTAGAAAAATCTAGTTTATCCTTTTTAATAATAAAAATCAGCTGAGATGGTAGCTGATAATTAGAAAGCAAGCATATTTCCGGTTGAATTTCAGACTTTATTTTCTGTTTTTCATTGAATGTGCAGGTGTTTTAAAGAGAAACCTAACACCAGACTGAAAAGCAACATGTTACTGCCGTCTCTGCGCCACAGTTCCAATGTTGTTGCACCTCTGACCTTTTAGCCTGCTGTAACCACGGCCAACAGTGATGCCCCGCTGTCGCCACCACAGCCCGGAGCACACGTCCACGTCACCGCATCAAGCTCAGAGGTCGAGCCGCTGGTCTGCGTTAACACGGTTGTTTTATCTGGTGTTCGGTTCCTCTTGCAGTTTTTATTTTTCAGCGTGGATTTTTTTTACTTCAACTGATTTCTTTTCCACGTTGACGTCATGTCAGTGCAGCTGTTTGTGTTGAACACAATAGCCCTTCAACCGTCACTTCAGTGCTCAACACTGACCTCAGCATTCAACAATCCAGTTTGGTTGACCTACTCTTCATCTTGTTGAGGCTAACCACATCTCGAAAGGGCAGAAACTTTTAACTAGCTCGGAGGCACAGAGAGGAGTAATCACAGCACACAGGCGTGTTTGTTTTCAGAGTGTGCAGGCCTGCTAGTGTTACTCCAAAGCGGGTCTTCTAAGTCTGCCGTCTGTTCTTCCCAGAGGTGTTCTGCCCCCTTTGAATGCAACTTGGCTGTTGAAACTGCTTCTCTCCCTCTTTCATTTGCATGTTTTGATTTGCTGTTTTGAAAATCACTCTGACTTCTTTCCAAGCTCTCCTGAAGGCAGGGAACTAACACTGGCTTCTCTGATCCTGGATGCATGCCTCTGTGTGCGCGTGTGTGAATGTGTGTGCGTGTGTGTGAGTGTGCGCGTGTGTGTGTGTGTGTATTTGTGAAATGTATTGACCTCTTTTTGTTTGCTGTGTTTTTTTTTAACCTATCCTCCTGTGGCTACAGAATGACACAAATAGGAAACACTATATCAGGAGTAACAGGCCTGCGGTCAGTCTGGTGGACGCTTGTGATGTTAAGCCCCAGCCTGTTGACTCCTGGGTCTAAGTGCATGCATGGTAGGTCTGAAAAATTAAAAGCGCAACAAAAGTAACAACCTTCACCTTTTTTGGGTTGGATTGTAGCATCCCTTTCATCCCTGTTTGTTCGTCCTTTCTGCCTGTCCCTTTCAACCTCACACTGTATCACGTAGACCTGCAGTCACCCTGCACCCAGAGCAGTCAGCTGGAGAAGTCACTTTGTTCTCTGCACGGAAATCTACATCAGTCACTTGCAGTTCAATTGAAACAATGTTTTAAGGTTTCAAATCTTTTTATAAACAAACGCAGCCGAAAGCATAACCTCTTTGGTGGATGTGACTAACTAGTTTGTGGGTTAACGGTTTAAAGAAAAGCTCGGTTCGGGACTTGACTTGCAGCACGTTGGTCTGTCCTCGTCATAAAAACTTGGAACATTAAAAGGGAAAACACACAGTTTGGAAATACTAAGTGTATTTACATCAGCGTTTTATAACTAACTCATGGAGCTAACATTAGCTTGATCAGCAGCTGATGAAATCTCCTAGCAACAGTTGTCACTTCAGCCATCCGTCAATTTTATTACCTAGAAACGAGAACGCTATTGTCTACATACTCGAACCAAAAACCCAGTTGTTTCAAAGCTTACGAAGACTTCCAGTGGGAAATGTTGCTCATGTTATTCTTGTAAGCTGCTTAATGTGACATGTGAGAACGGGGAGTTTGACATTTGTAGTGACAATAACTAAGGGGGCGGGGCTTAGTGACCGGACAATTGATATCCTAACATTGCTTTAATGCATCCAACAGCTTTTTTACCACTATACCGAGAGAAATATAAAACACGTTAATAAAAAGAAGACCGGCTTCGGTCTGTGTTTACAATTCAGCAACACCTGTCTGATTGAAATGTTTGCCGAGCGTCACTCACTGCCTCCCCTGACAGCCTCGGCTCAAATTGGTGGCAAATGATAAAGGGGAATGATTCTTCTGCACTTCAGATGGATCCTCCAGGGACTCAGTTATGCCTTAATGAAAAGCAGTTAGGAGAAAGGAAAAGATTTGCACGCGCACGCACACACAACGCAGCTCTTCTCTGTCCATGTTTGACGTACGCACGACGACTTCAGATAAATAATTCCTGCGAGGGGAATGAGATGACACACAAACTCGCACATTATAACGTTATATTCTCACACATAATGTGTCCAAGGCAGAGATGGAATGAAGGGTGAGCTCACATCAATTGATTTGAATATTATGTGTTAGCATTCATCGTGTTGATGATTTCTAAGTGGCTTCCTATGTAACTCAGGTGGTCATATTTCCATCTAAGTTACGGAAAGAAAAGAAATTCAGCCTCACTTTGTGGTTGAGAGATTTCCCTCCAAATACTACTATTACGACTAAAACACTACAAATCTAATGAAGGCTTTGTGTTGAAACTGCTGCTTTTGTTCTCCGTTAGAAATACTATTTTGTCAGAACATCCAAGAGCAGCTGGATCTCTTCTTTCTTTCCGTTTGTTCGTGTCCATGCACCTTAGCCTGTAAGGCAACAGATTGTTACCCAAGTCACAAGGAAAGACGTCTAAATTAGTAATGCCCTTAAACCTGCACGCCTTTTATTTAAGGGTACATTAGTGACTGTTTGCCTTACAGTGTTTGACTGAGCTCCCACTCTGTGTGCCGCTAAGTGACTTCTGAAAAGCTGCACGCTGATCTGGGTGAGCTTCAGCAGTGAAGCTCCTCTCCTCTCCTCTCTCCACCTCAGTGTCTTCCTCATCCTCATCTTCTTCCCTCAGTCATCTGCGTCAGTGGTCATCCGTTCAAACCTTTCACCTCCATCCATTGCATTATCATAGGAATTCCATCACCGGGGGTGACTCTTCACAGTGGTGGGATTTGTGGTATTCATTGTAATTTTGCCATTATCGTAAGAACAAAATGTTGTGTCTAATGTTAAGAACGAACCATCGGGTAAGTCATTTCCACTTCACTGAGCACATGCAGACTCCATTCAGCACATTAAGCATCTGTGTTGCTGTGTCTTGCCTCCATGCGCCATCTGGACGGACACGTTTGAAGCGTTTGTCGACAGTGATGGGATTCGTCGAGTACGGCGATAATGCCAAGTGATTGTCTTGCCGTCACGAGAGCACGACTGGAGAGTTTCACTCTGAATTCACATCCATTCATGGCAAAAATGTGGTTCCTAACAAATACATTTTGATGTGAAATGTTTCAGAAAAAGGCTGGTTATATGGCTTTTTTTTTTCTTGTTGTCAACAAATCCCATGAAAAGAGCAAAACCAACAGTGGATTGATCCTCGGTATACGTATTGTCTGCGCAGCCAAAGCCTGATATATCTTATTCCTCTGGACCACAGAGCTCCACTTACAGGCGCGCCAATTGTGTGGTATTCTGCAGCGGAAAATAGACCCCGACAAGTGCTCTATTTATGTTTGAGTAACATTTGAGATATTGTGGCTGACAGGGACACAAACATGACACGTCAGAAAAACATCAATGCAAATACGAAGTAGAGCTTACCTTAACTCGGGGACAGCGCAATAAGCTGTAAAACCAACACATGACAAAGTATTATATCGCCTTATAAAGTTAGGCAGAATCACAGTTGACGTTTTAAGGCTTTAGAAAGTTGCCGTGGCTAATGTGATGGCTAACAGTTGCCTATTTACACGTCCAGCAGACACAGAGCAACATTAACATTCATTCGAAGTCTCCTTTTAGTTCCAATTTGATCTTTCCATTGTTAGTATACATGATCGATTAGCTCCGCTTTATATATTTACGTCTTCAGTTAGAATGAAAGGGGTGAGTGCCACAGTCAGGGTTGGGAAGTCTAGACATGAATACAGACAGAATGACTCATTGTTGGTTTTGAGCTTTTAATGGAGTTTGTTGAAAATAATGGCAGCTTATCCTTCAAATGACAGTATAGTATTTAAGTTGTTATGTGTCATGATGGATGTCATTTTGTAGTATTTTGGGCTGAAACTCTTCATTAGTTGTATTTTCAGACTGTATTGGTGGTTCTTCTAATATCTGTCTCTCTTGTCCTCGTGCTCCAGGCTTAAGATAAGGACAGCAACACCCAGCTGGAGGAGGATCTCTCATATCACCACTGCCATTTCACATGGAGCTCATCTCTGGAGTTGGACTTTGTACAGAAAAGAGGATACAAAATAAAATAAATAATAATGATCACAACAGCAACTACCCAACAGCAGCCAGCATTCTCATGCTTTTCAGAAAAAAAAGAGGGGGAAAAAAAAGAATAAAAAGTGACCACTCCTACTACTTTCTCATATCTACATTCCCTCTGGAAATCATGTGAACTTTACAGTGTTGACTCTTGTTGAGTGACAAGAAACGGACAGAGGCCGGTGCTGGTGAAGGAATGGACGTATGAAGGGCGAACGAAGTGTGGTGAAGGAAGTGGAAGGAAAAAGAACGTGTGTTGGAAGGAAACCTGCGGGAGAAGAGATGCGTGATGAATGCTTTTTTTCCATTTCCGTTTTCACATCTGGAAGAAGTTCCTGGCTCAAACTCTGTGGGTTTTTGGAGAGTTTTACTTTGAGTTTGTTGTCGAGCTTTGGTATTTCGATGTGAACAGGTTTGCACTGGTGTGTTTGAAGGTCGCAGGATGTTTCTTTTCAGATTGGTGGGATGGACACAAGAAAGTCAAAGCAAGAGGAGGGAAGCCGAGCCTGAGAAGAGCTGTAGCATAGTGGATAAACACGTAGTCTGCTCTCGTACACTTACAATCCATTTGGTTCACTGTGTTTATTTAAAAAAAAAAAAGAAATAAAAAAAAAAAGTGCACTGAGATGCTTTGGAATCAAAAGTGGTTAACAAGTGATCGATGTCCATTCATAAAGTGAGGAGTCTGCAAGTTGCGGTCTGGAGAACGGAAAGTGACATAGTGTGTATATCAGATGGAGTAACAGTTTCTGTTCACACTGCATCGCAAAAGTAAGCTCAAATGGAAACAAAGTGTTTCTGTTCGTGCAGAGCTGTGGTTACTTGTGTAATCCTTCAGGTTGTGCGGTGACGCAGCTTCACGAGTTCCTTGGCTGGTTGCTCTTTGTCAATGATGTGTATTAAAGAGGATATAAGGCATTTTGTTTATAAAGGATTTGTGTTTCTGAAAAGAGAGGCGGACGATTGTTCTCTTGTTGAAAGGATAGATCTAAAAAAAAAAAAAAAAAAAAACGTTTTTTTTTGGTTGGGTTTTTATATAAATGTATATTAGGGTCAAAAGGAAAAAAAAGGAAAAATGAACGAGAAAAAAAAAAAAATTACCAACTTCTTAGTTGTATATTAATATCACATTGTTTGGAAAGCACATCTCATTTGATAAAGGCTCACCATGTTTGTAAACGAGAAATAACCACGTAACTTAAATGTGTGTCAAATATTGTCGAGTTACGCCGATGATCACCTATTTATATTTTGTATTTGTCAAAAGAAATACAGAAAAAAAAAAAAGTTTATCTGCAGTGTTCTTTCTAAAGGCGATGAAAATTACATGTCCCCTGCATCTTCGAACCGGACACTCTGGAGGGGTCGGAGGTCAGACGGCAGTGTCAATAAAAGTTCCTTCATTTTTCTTCCCGATGCATTCAGACCAAGTTACCGCCAAACCCTGAACCCTCCTTCACCGGTGCATCTAAAAGAGAAATATTCAGTCGTGAGCATGAAGAAAAACTGTACAGATGTTTATATTCTATTCTTTCCAAGTGCCAGTTTTTTGTGGTGTCATTTGGATATTAACTAATTCATTCATGTGCAAGAAGAGAGTTTGGGAGGGACGAGTGGATCTGGATGTTCAAGGCAAAAATAAAAGAGTGGCATCACACTGTACAAATCAAAACATCAAGTTTGGTCATATAGTATATATTTTTACAATGTTTTAGGGTGGGCGGTTGAGATGAAGAAAAGCGGAGAGATACAGAATCATATTGCCATTTTGCTCTTGCTTGGTGAGACTGCACACTGAATGCAGTGAGTGCGTGTACGGTCTACTTTCCAGCCTCAGTCTGTCAGTGAGAAGGAAAGAGAATCCGGTCCGAGTCGGTTTCACTCATGCGTCATCAAGGCGAATGGCATGTGCCTGCGTTGAAGTTTTGACTTTTCTTTGTGACGTATGTGACTTTATAAAGCTTGCATATTTTACACAGTGTTTACAAAGATGTATGTTGTGGTAAAAATCAATAAACTACAAAAAAAAAAACCTAAAAAAAAAAAAAACTTACTGTATAAATTTTAATTTCAGAGGTTTAAAAAAAAAAAAAGAAAGAAAAAAAGTTATAATAATACCCAGCATCCCTTTCGTGTGTCCTCAGAAGTGTGTGCTTTCATTGGACAATACTGAACCCTTGCAGCAAAGACCCATGTGACTGCACAGCGCAGTACCCCAACCAAAGGATCGGGAGTTGTATTTACATGCGTTTATAAAAGGGGGTTTTGGTTTTGTGGATGTACAGCGCGTTGTACGTTTACAAAATAAAGAGCCAAGCAACTGTGCTGTAAATAAATGCAGGACAGGGACACACATCGGAGCAAATGAACCTACCTGTGCAGATATAACTGATTCAAGACCGTCAAAAATAAAGTAACTGTACGACTCAGTAGCAGATGTGTTTGTACCTATCATGTGCCTTAACCTTTTCCATGGTAGATAAAGATAAGTGTGTTTTATATTCCTCCCCTTCAACTGTCATCTCTCCATTCTGTCTGTTCACCTCTCCCCCCATTCTCCTCCTATATCACCCTCCCTCTCTTTTTCTTCCACTCAACTCACTCATCCACTCATCCTGCACACCCCCCGCCCCCCCCCCCCAACCCCAAGTAGTATAGACTGTTGGTGGGTTTCTGCCTTGTGTTACATTGTATTATAAACTTTTAAAAAGATAGAGTCATTCAAATAATGGTTTTGATTCCCTAGAGGAGTGAAGTTGTTAATGCTTTCGTAGCGAGCAGAGGCGATGCCACAGTGACAGAATGTATTATGTTAATTTTACTAATACCCAGAGGCAAATATTACGCTTGTTAAACATAACGGAAAAATACTGGTTTGTAGAGTATACATTTGGTGTGTTTTCAATAAATCATGCCTGGAAAGAAGGTGTTGCCTGGCTCTGTGTCTTATTTTATAATATGTTATTATTTTACACTCAAGCTCTAAAGTCATTTCATTTGTCAAAATAAACAGTTGACATTGGAACTTTTTTTCCCCTGTGGAAATAGTCTGTATGAAAAGTGTTGACTGTTGCTTATTCAGACTAATGGGGAGGACACTGTTTCTGGAAATGATCCACCACAAATGGAATATTCAGTTAATCTCTGTTGTATTGGGATAAAAGTGGCAATCTAAGAGATGCATATCTCAAAACTCGTACAAAGTAAACATGTATCAGGAGAAAATACGTCTTCAGAATTTAGCTTCACAGCCCCTTTAAAGTGTTCATTTTTTATGCATATATATACTTAAAACTCATAATACATGCAGTCTATGTTGTTGAGAACAAATGTCCTCAAATCGTTTATATTCTTTTTTGCTCTGCCACACTGGAGGCATTGTGGGTTTAGGTCAGGTAATCTACTTAGCCTCACTGAATTATTCTTGAACAAGCCACTAAATTCCCTCCAGCTCCTGCAGCCCTGAGCGGCACAAGAACGTGCACTTTCAAAGGTGTCTGAATCTTTAGCCGACTTATTTCAAATGTTTCTACTTTCAGTCATGCAATAATATATAAGTGACAATAAATCTTTATGAAAGGCAGTCACATGAAAGCTAGTGCATTTGAAAAAACGTCTTTTAAAAACCTCTTCAACATTTCTGGTCTTGGTAAAATGATTACTGTTACAGAAATGGAGGACTGTTTTGTAGGATCTGTGGGTTTAAATTTAGACAGTTGGCAAAAGTAATATTTACTCTGTATTGTACTGAACTTAAGTAAAGTTTTGAGGTTCTACATTCTGAGTATTTCCTTTTTCTGCTACTCTATACTTCTACTCCACTACGTCTCAGAGTGGATCGATGGCTCAAGACCGGGTAAGGTAAAAGAAAATTAAATGAAAAATCTGACGCAACAGTCAAGGTGCATCGTCCTGATGCAGGTGGTTCAGCAGCTACAAGTGGTTCAAGTGATGATGTGTGCATTTGAGGACCCCTGATGTAAAAACCTTGACTGTAAAAAAAATTATAATTTTCCTGAAAAAAGCTTGGATGTCAAAATACTTAATTTTCATGGAAAAAAATGTATTTAAAAAAAACCTTAATTTTCATGAATTAAGCTTGAATGTCACATTTTCTTTTTTCTTGAAAAAAGCTTGAATGTGTAAAAATACTACATTTTTTCATGAAAAAAGCTTGGATGTGAAAAAAAACTTAATTTTCCTGAAAAAAGCGTGGAAATGAAAAAAATGTAAATAAACTATATTAATTATGGACACATTTGTATTGAATATTGAAAAAGTTTAATCTTAACTCCACCGTGGAGGCAACGACCCATTTCTGTTCAGGCATTTCTCTAGCCTGCTCAGACCCGGCCGGGGTCCTTTCACAATAACAACATGGCTGCCTTCTGCAGGGGCAGACACCGGTGGAAAAGGACTAATTGTTTACACGTTTTGACTAGAAACCTGACAGGTAGGTAACAATATATTGTTTGTGTAGAGACGGAACACGGACTCAGGTTAATAAATAATAATAATAATAAAATGTGTTTCTGTCAGCACACAGCGAAGTTACACACCAGCAGCGCTGATGTAACTAACTTGTGGTCGATCTGCTGCTTGTGTTAACCCTGATATTTACTGTAAAAATGTACTGTATATATATATCTATATATATATATATCTATATATATATCTATCTATATAGATATATATATATCTATATATATATATAGATATATATATAAATACATTAAAATCAGCTCCACATTTACCAGCTGCAACATTAAAGCGACAAACACATACACACATAAACAATATTATAATAAATAGTATTGTGCAATAAAACATAAAATAAATAATAAACACAAAAAGTTGTTTTCTAGTTGTGTTCTAACCTCAAAATGCTCCAAAGGGGCTGTGTGTGTGTGTGTGTGTGTGTGTGTGTGTGTGTGTGTGTGTGTGT
>CALSCE010010657.1:9055703-9077055 GCA_943593645.1 Bovichtus variegatus | reverse complement strand
AATATTTATATGGTCTTAGACTTTTCTGCTGATTTGAATGACGTGCGATGTTGCTGAAGGCTGTACATTTCTGTTTGCACCCGCGCAGCTGAAGGATTGATAGCGACCACATGTTGATGGAGGGGCTGGCTGGGGGGCGAACAGGTGTTAACCTCTGTGTGAATCTGCCCCAGCAGAACCTACAAGCTTTTCCTTCCAATGAGATAATTATTTTGAACTCGGCATATTAGTAATGCTCCTAATATGATTTAATTTCCTTTTAATTAACAATGAGCCTTGAGAGAAAAGCAGAGAAGCGTTGTTAACCTCAATGCAAAGCAGTAACTTCCCACCAAGTTTATTCATTATGAATATGATAATAAATAAGCTCATATGTTAAATGAATGTGCCATAAAGTTAGAGGTTCCTACATGCAATACATTTCTAACAGTTAGTACATGGAAATTTAAAATACCAGTTTTGGGTGAGATATTTGGTCGAGTATGTTTGCGTTGTACAAATTGGAATTTGTCATGATCCTACTAACAAATAAATTGAAGGAATATTATCAAACGGATTAATTTCAAATGGAAAACTTAAATTTACTCTTTATATTGAAATTGTTTATTAAATGTCATTTAATATTAAATGTATCTTCCAACAATTGATTACAATCAAGTGTTTACAAAATACAATCTATACATGGCAACAGCACAGCTTACTAATCAGTTTCACATACAAATGACAAATAAAAGAAATGACAAATAAAAGAAATGACAAATAATGGTTTGCCTCTTGAAGGGAACTAAAGCTGAATTTGTGGTGTTACAATTTATTAACAGCCTCTTCTCTGTGCAACTAAATCATGTTTTTCTTCAACTAACTTTGAAAGAGTTACCTTGCATTTCAGCAGATTAGAAATATCAAATGAAGACGGTATACAGTGGGATCAGCAGGGGGGGGGGGTTACTGTTACTGTGTGATCTGCACTACTACAGGAGGTCAATGCACCAGCAGCAACCAGCTGTTCGTTCTCTGTCCTGCAGGAAGGTGAAGTATCTGAACATCAAAGGAAGTCTGGTGGATGAGCACACTGTTAAAGGGTTAACTAAAGCAGGGAAAGAGGTGAGCTGCTCCTCCTTTTATTCAATCATTCAGTCGCTCCCGAACCAAAAAAAAAAATAAGCATGAATTACTTTGTAAAATATGTTTTATATACTTGTTTTATGAGTTTGATTATATATCGTGTATAAAACGTTTAACGGTGTGCATCCTAACTGTATATTTGCATCCAATTCTGCTGCCACTTTTCTCTTTAGTACCTTGTAAAATCAGCATTTAAGTTCCGTTTCTTTCTTCTTCTTCTCGAAGTATCGAATTGAAGTGAAAGTGTGAAGTCAGCACCTCTATACCTACTGAGAGTGCTGTTGATTGTTTCAGTGATTTCACACAGTGTCCGTCGTCACCTGACTGCAGAATGCTGTGGAGACCACTTGCTTTCATTTGACATTTCCTTGTTTTTTGAAGGATATGAACAAAAGCTATTACTTCACATTTCCCTCCTCATACAGACGATCCTGACTGCCAAGAACGTTGTGATCGCCACAGGTGGACGACCCAATTACCCCACAAACGTGAGAACACTGCTGCCATGTTTCTCTGTTTTCTCTGCCAGTATGTGTTGTATTGATTGATTGGTTACCACGTAGACATAAAAACAACGAGGGAGTAGCCACAATGTATGTGGTTTGGAAGCATTACACACATACAAGGCGTAACTCACAGAAGATAGCAGGTTTTAAACTGTTTGTTTTTGTTCAACATTGATAGATGTGTTGATAGTGGGTAGCTGGTTGTGCTCACAGCTTTAACTCTCGTTACAGATCCCAGGAGCAATGGAGCACGGCATCACCAGTGACGACATCTTCTGGCTGAGAACGTCGCCTGGGAAAACGTGAGGAAAACTTTTGCCAGAAATCCTGGGGGGCAAGGGGCAAAAATGCCCCAAGAAATATCAGAATGTCCCTAAAAACTGTGATCAAGGGGCAAAAAATGGCCACAAGGTTTCAGATTATTATTATAATATTTTTGGTTTTACCAGTTCCGGCCTTTTCGGTCACTCGTGTTGGCGCAACGTGGTGATTACTGTATGCATTTAATCTGGGCTCATTTCACATTAAAAACAGCTATTTTTATGCACTAAGTAATACTTTTTTAAAAAGTGGCCAGAACATTTGGTAAATTCCCTAATTCTTTTAGATGGAGCGTTTTTTTTTAACATTTCCTATACACACAAGCATGCACTCACATTCAAATTAATTGTATTATTAAGCAGATATTAACCCGTCGGTGCCCTCTACGTCTGCATGCAGTTTCAGCGATTCCACAATGCATCAAAATGAAAGGCAGTGAACATCAACGTCAATATTTAGCTATTTAAAATATTGATCTCACCCTTGAACGAATGCGTTTTAGTATGCGCGGGATTGGCTTCACACAATGAGCTTCAAGGGGAAACAGAACCTCTAACCTCTGCAGTATCAATGCCTTGCTTTAACTCAGCGCGCTACCTCGCTCGCTGACACGACACGTCCCACTGTCACGCACTGTAATCATTCATCAGTGACATGCCGGTTGTTTTTTCTCCCTTCCTGTCAGCCTGTCTTCGCCTCATGATTCAGATTAGCGGCGTGCATCCTGACCTTTACAGAACAAGCCCTTTAATCCAGCCATTTAGTCCCTGTCATCACCTGGTTAATTGGTCTTTCCCTGATGTTTCCTCTTGGCACCGCGCGCAGACGGTGACTCGTGGTTGTGTTATACCTGGGTTGTGGTTGTTGTGTGCCTCACAGTGACAGACGAGAGGAAATTATTATTTGGATATTTAAGCTTCATATGTATCTAGGCTGTTTGCACCTGGGGCAGTTTGTAATTGGGTTTTTTATTATATTGTTTTTTTTAAATGCAGATATTTGTTGTTCCGGCTGATGGTTAGTGCTTGCGTTTTTCGCTAGCACCACTTCATTAAACGTTTTATCTTTCCATCTATAATTTAAATTATTAAGTGTGGTAATCCTATGTATTATATGTATAGTAATAGTTATGCTATTCATCTTTTCGACCACTTGGTGGCAATACGAAATCATTTATAGTCAACAAATGATCATGAGTGCTCTGTGGCCATCCTTAAACAATTACCACTGGACCATTAACCCATTCAACAAAACAACTGTGTATAGGAAGCAGAATTATCCATTCAGAGGGCCCACTTGAGCTCAGGAAGTCCTTTGATGTAAGAGTGTGATGGTTAGTGGAGTCCTCTACATCCCCGCGGGCTGTGAGGGGTTTGTTGTGGGTTAGCATTAGCTTTAGCTTCCTCTGTCGGGTTACTAAACCACACACTCTGGACAAAACCGGAGATGTTGTTGTGATGCTGAGCTGTCAGCTGCGCAGGTGAGGTCCAAGAGGCTGTTTCTGCCGACAGGGCTGGTGTGGGAGGGGGTCCAGGTGAGTGATGGGTGTCTAATGGGTCTTGAAACACGTACACACCGGAGTGACAGATTTTGGCCCCGGGATCCAAAGCCCAGAGCTGGCTGCCATCATCATCCTGCTCTCAGGAGAAAGCAGTGAGCGCGTGCCAGCGGGACTGTTAACGGGGCTAAGGATAGGCCAGTACTTGAATGAGTTGGAGCAGAATGAGGGTTTGTGTTGTGGGTCTAACTCTGCGTTTCGTACAGTGGACAAGGACCCCACTCGCCGGGAATATCTTTCAGCAGTTTATTGCAAAGCACCACAGATGGCTGCAGCATAACTTCTATTGTCGTGAAAGAAAACATTCACAGGGTCATGCACGCACTCGTGCGCCTGTGTAATACCATGAACAGCCTAAAAACAAATGTTCCACGCTAGTCTGCTTGAAAGGATGATAAATGGGAATTGAAGTGAAAAAGTAGGTTCATTAAAAGTTGTCTTGGACTCAGTTTTTCATTGCAGAAATCTGAAACCTCAATGTTACATTTTTCATGTGTTCCATGTAGCTTTGGCAAGACTATAAGCCAAAACAGTAACTTACAGTAAATATGTGTGGCCCATGGGACTATGTGCAAACTGAAATGCCTTCAGGAAGTCTGGTCAACATTAGATAAAAGTATCTAAGTTGGACTCACATCAAGCCTTTGCAAAAAAAAAAAAGCAAAAACAAAAAACACCCACAATCTAGACAGATACAGAGGAGTATCCACATCGAGTGTTTATCAGTGTTGGGGCTTCTGAAGAACTTCCCAAGGTTAACAGGCTGCCGCAGACAGTCAATAGCAAACCTCCTCCTCAGGAGTTGTGGGTTCAATGGAGCCTTGTGTGTTGAGCTCCCAACCACATGCTACCCTCCACTGTCAGGAGCCAAACCTCAAGAGTTTTCTGCTGTTTCCTTTTGTTGTGTGCTTCTTTGTCTGGTACTTCAGATGGGAGTCTAGTGTCGTATGAGACATTAAAGCTGCAGTTGGTGACTTTAATAGAAATGACTTTGTGTCATATTTGCTGAAACCGTCAGTGGAGCATGAGACGGATAAGCTTCGAAAAAAGAAGGAATGTCCTTCTGCCTCCCCCGTAACATATATTTAAGCATGTACTGTTCTGTAGCTGGAAAATGAGAAAGTTTGTGACCCGGCTGCCATGTTGAAAACAGTTTTGTACCAAAACCAAGTACGGCCCACCGGCCAGAGCAAACTTTCTAATTTTACAGCTAAACGGCACACTAAAATATGTTCCTGAAAACATTTGAGGAGAGTGAAAGCAACGCTGTGACAGAATCTTGATTGATATTTGATCGGCGCTGCCTAGTTTGACAGTTTGATCGGAGTTCATAATCGGGGATTGACAGTGCGGTGGACACTCCTCGGCTCTGATTGGCTGTTTTCCTTCGGGCGAGGTGGAATCTTGCGGATGCCATTAGAAGCAGTACGAGGCAGAGGAACCTTGCATTTTTTGTTTATGTGTCTCATGCATTACTGTCAAGAAATAGAGACCATTTAAGCAAATATGACACAAAGTAATTTTTTGTTAAAGTTATCAACAGCAGCTTTAAGGAAAACGGGAAACAAACTCCATGTAAATACTTCATTAGTTCATCATTCTGTCATCGAAAGCTACATTTCGTCGTCGGAAAGTACTCAGTTGGTTATGTTATTTTGTTTTCAGGTGGTGCGGAAAGCGTCCCCATATTTTTTGGAATGTCTTTTGTTTTCATGAACATGCAGCTTGAGAGCCGGCACTCTCAAACCTGCCTGCTGCCTGCTCAAAGTCACCATTGTTGAACGGGGTCAGAGGGATTGTAAAGGATCTACAGCATCATCTTTTAGATGAGAAATGTAGCAGATGCACGGACTGTATGTGCGTACAATGAGAAGGGAGAAGGGGAAAGGAGACCGTTTCTCAGTGATGAAAGTGTAGCATCAAGCTAAAGCTCTTTGACTAATCTTCTCTAAGCCACTTCACAATACGTGCTAAGTGCAGCTGTGCATTACACAGACAGGGAAAACGGGCACCGGGGCTTTTAGTGGTTTGTGTTAGCATGGACAAGGGCAGGATGTGCCGCAGACAGCCTGAGCTGTCAGGTGGAGCAGTCCTAAGGGAAGGACGTCTGGGCTAGAGAGGTAAAAACAAGGTGGAGAGAAGGGCCTCATCCATGCGGGTGACGGGCATCACTCAGCCGCCTGATGTGTGGACTTGAGCCCTTAACATGGCACACCCCATCTGCAGGGATTAGACTAAACGCTGGCAATTAGCCCTCCTCGACGCTACAGATCTCAGGGCTGGATTAGAAGTGTGATTCACCTGGACCACACACACACACACACACACACACACACACCTTTTACTGTCCCCTGTTTTCTACATTTTCTTCACACGTCTTCACCTCCTTCTGAGGTTATGAAGTTTTGAAATTCATCACCTCTCTAACGCTAGGATTTTAAAGTAAACATTTTCAACTTTGGACTTGCTTTATTTTATTTGGCAAAAGTCCGCCGTGCAAACGATGAAATGCATGTTTAATGTAATATTGAATTGGCTAACAGCTTCTCTCTATTTGTGTTTTGCAGGCTTGTGGTTGGAGCCAGCTGTATCCTTTGTCTGCCAGAGAGCTGGTAAATGGAGCCACCGAAGTTATTAACTTAATGAAAAACAAAAAGGCATCAGATAAATTCAAATGATATTTCTGAATAACCCTTAGCACTTAATTTACGTTCATATATGCAGTACTACACTGAGACCTTTCAGGTACGTTTTCTAGTCTGAGATGCATTATGTACTGGCCATTGGGTAAGCTATAATAAAACAAACATTGTGACATTTTTCACATCTAATTGAACCATTATCTTGTTTATGTGCTGCTGCATGACCGTGATTTCTGCTTCTTTTTGAGCTACTGTCAGTCTTTATGTGTTATGGTCACACGTCAGGTGCTACTGTACCTGCAAATTAGGAAAAGTTCTGTAATCCTCAACCTGGTGTTGCTCAGATGTGGCTCTGGAGTGCGCAGGCTTCCTCAGCGGCATTGGCTTGGACGCCACAGTGATGGTCCGCAGCATCGCCCTCCGGGGGTTTGATCGGGTATTGCACCCTAAACTATAGTCTGCAAATTCTGCATAATCGTGTTACTGGTTTTTGTCACTTTTGTAAGGTGAATTTTCTCTTTTTGGTTCATTCAGGATATGGCAGGTCTAGTGACAGACTACATGGACACATATGGGACCAAGTTTCTGTGGAAGTGTGTCCCAAAGAGAGTAGACAAACTCTCCTCAGGAGCCCTGCAGGTCACCTGGACTGACTCCCACACAGGCAACGAACACAAGGACACCTACGACTCTGTGTTATGGGCTGTTGGTGAGTCTGTGCGTGTCGATGTGAGAGGGTCACATCCTGAATTTATGTCATGAGGCAGAATGGAATATTTAAGTAATATGCTTAAGGCAGCTCTCTCACCCGCTCCACGTGGGGGTCACAGGGGTCAGGTTTGAATAGAGAACAGCATCTTGAAGTGGTGGAGGCTCATTGTGCTGCTTCTGGACACTTGAGTAGAGGAGATGCCGAGACTTTAGACGTGCGACACAACTCAGACTTAAGTCACAAAATGAGGACGCAATACTTGACCTGTACTTGACTGCATGATAAACTCCAGGACTGTATGAAAAGTAAATAAGACCGTGTCAGGCGTTTCTTGCATATCCTCACACCTTGAATATTACTCCATCAACATAGCTTTGAAAGGAAATTGTTCAAATCTGTGTTATTGTAGTAAGACTCGCAAGTGACTTCATATGTGACTTAACTTGGACTGTTCTCAAAATGCTCAAGTGGTGACTGAGGCTTAGTTCACACGTACGCGGGTATTTATCTAAATGTAGCTTTTTCTATGCGTTTTGGCCTTTCGTCACACTCAAAAATGGAGCTTTTGGTCATTCCGGCCACGGTGAAGATTTTCAGAAACTCCGTTTTCAGTGTTGAAGTGTAGACCCGGGGAACACAGAACCAAATAACCTTGATCACAGGAGTTTCTACATGTTTGCACACTAATGTGCAGTTACTCCACTATATTGAAGCACAGAGGCGTCAGAATGTCCAGCTACATTGGGCTGTTTTGGACGAGACTTTGCGCGTGTGTGTGGCCCAATTTTTTTAAAATAGAGGGGAAACCCAGTTTACAAAAATGTCACTTATACGTGTGAACTAGGCCTTAGACCTGTCCCTGCTGACTGGAGACATGACTCGGACTTGCCTCGAGTGACTTGAGACTTGAGTTGGACTTCCTCCCAAAACACCAAAAAACATCTGCGGATGTTTGAGCCCAAATTATTTAATCGGGTACATTTCTTTTCATTATGAAGCCACCTTGCCACAGTCCTATTTAATAACCAGATATTAAAATGCCTCAAGTAATAATCGATAGTGACTCGATGCAGTTCACGGTGCAGTAATTAACTCCTTAGCCACTATTTTTAAAAACCTCTCCAGGTATCACATGTCACGCACCAGTCATATTGTTTCCCATATACGCACATATAACCCTGAAATAAAACCCCGGTATGACTGTTCTCCCTGCTACCATCAATTTTATTGTCATCCTCAATAGAGTGCAGTGTCAGCAGATAGCAGAGGAATCAAGGCTGAAAACAAAGTAATAAAGCCTGAGTGATGGGAATGGCCAGGGGAAGTGTTAATCACCCACCACTGGCTCTCTGGCTCTCTGGTGAGAGGGGCAGGATGCACCCAGGCACAGGGTCACCACGTCCCCCTCTTTGTTCTCCCACTCTGGGCCTTCCTGCCAATGCCAGCCCTGCGGAAAACAACCTCACATCTGTCACTGGCATCCCTGCCCGCGGCCCTCTGCCTGCCATTACTACCCTCCTCCCCCTCCTCCTCCCCCTCCTCCTCCGTCTCATCTATATTCTCCATTCTATCTTTTCACTTCTCCCATTCCACCAGCGGTATGAGTAACAATGGAGGGAACATCTGTCAGGGCCACTGCCGTCAGCTTGTTTGTGTTGAGTTGTTTCAAAGAGCGCGCAGTGCTTCTGAAAATCCGACTACCAGGTTTTTCCAGTGGGTGTCGTGGGGAGGGTGGGAGGGTCCTCTCTCGCTCTATGCGTGTGACAGCGACTAGGATGTGCGTGACCCTGCAGCCGAGATGACGTTTGTTCTTTCCCTCCTGTGGCTCAATTCCCACGTCGTCTCAGCGTGAGACTGCTGGTGAGAACGATATTTGCATTGAGCGCATGTATCTGTGGGTATTCTGACATGCGTGAGACGCTGCGAGCCTGATGTTTCCTGTCATCATTAGAGCAACAGTTCTCACCCAAACTCGAACCTGGCAAGCTGTTTTTCGATTCCAATCCGCAGTGCACCAGAATATCAATCTCCTACATTAAATGCAACACATAGCTTGTTAGTTTTTGTTATTAGTTTGTCCAACAGCATCATCGGCATCAAGTTATTTCACCTTATATCAAAGCTGTGTAACATATGAAGTCATAACCCCAGCAGCCATGTCCTTGCGTCAGTGCTACGAGGACCCGGCTTCATGCGTGTCGGCTTTTGTTCCCATACAGTTCAGTGAGAACCAGCAAGAGCGCGGCCTCTGCTCTTTGATGTGTGCATGCAGGAGTTATGAGTACAAGGCCACTTCCCTTTACTGTGACCTTACACTAGGGGCCACGCAGGGTCCCAGGCCTCTGTGGAGTTATTAAAGGCCAGAGGGGACCGGGGGACAGTATCACCACTGTCTGCCACATCCTTCTCCACGGCCCTGCCTCCCTCCACCTTTCCCCTGCTCCTTCCTGGCCTCACGGCCGCTCCCCTGTCCAGGTGTGCCAGCAGAAACACACCAGGAAACAGAGCATTTCCACGCTTCCTGTCTGCATGCGGACAGTGGGCACATTAGTCTTCCTCCTCTCTGCGCTCTACAGTACTGAAGGATGTCATTTGAAAACATTTCGTAGTTTTTTTTAGAAAGACATTTGCCCGTATCAGTAACTGATGACATTCCTGAATGTTGCTCTCCTGTCTGTATTACCCTGTGGGTTTGCAAACACTACATTGCAGCGCTATTGGGATAAAACATTAAAAAGTGATTGAAAATAAACTTAAATCTTATTGCTATATTAGAGATTTTTGGGCAGGAACATGGTTACTGCAAGTCACTGAATATCAGCACATATACTGGAGCAGGATCAGGATTCACAACTGGCTGAACAGAATGTGAAACTGAACATCTAAAAAGAAATATCACACATATTTTACTTATCATGGCATAGTATAGGTGTTTGTGCATGATGACAAAATACAATAATATAAAGTAAAAGAATAATAAATGCAAAGGGTTACATAGAAAAGGGACTTCACACTTGATCTTCTTTGAAAAGCCCCTGAACATGTGGTTGGAAATCTTTTAGTATTTTTTTATAGTGTGAAATATTCACCACTAATCAAGCAACAAGCAGTTAAGATTTAGAATAAAAACATCTTTAGGTATTATTTTTAACGAGTTTAACTCTGCTTCAGGGTTTGTATGTGCAGGATTTGATCAGATTTGATGGACAGTGCTGACAACACAAGCACACAAACCCACAATCGTCATCACATTTAGATTCAAATGTAGCTGCAGCCTGATTGGTGTGCAGAGGTACATAGCATCACCTTTTTTCCAGCTCAGCCCCGCCCACTTTTTTACCCGTGAGGAAAATCACAAATGCAGAAATCTCTTTTTGTGAAGTAATCAAACAGTTCCATCTTGGGCAGAAAAGTTGTGTGTTCTTGTAGGATCTCATCGCGAAAATAGGTTTTTCAAGGCTTTTAAACTCAACATACTTTACACTGTGATAAATTAAAATCTGAAGTTATAAGTGATGGTGGTGACTGTGAGCTAGGCTTTGGGTTTTACTGTCTATAGATCATGTTCATGACATATTCCATTCCCTAGACTTCTCTCATTATGCACAGACGCTGCAACCTCTTTATTGATTTGCATCTTAAAATCTTTTTTGGCCTGAAAGAGAAAACATAATCAATTTTTGGCATCCTGTACAATCTATTCCCCCAAGAACAACAGCACCCCCCCCCACCCACCCACATTTCTCTCCCTTTTGTCTTTGTTCATTTGATTGATCAGATAAGCGTCCAGCTCTCATTTCAACTTGTGGACGGGTTGTGGTGTCTAATTAGCCTCGCAGTCGAGAGGCTTCCTCTTAATGTCACAACAGGCTTTGTGTGTGTCTGTGTGTGTGCGCCTGTGTGTGTGTGCGTGTGTGTATGTGTGTGTCAGCTCCAAACGAGACCCTTATCATCAGCCAGCCCACTGTTGTTGTGTCCTCGCCGTACAATGGAGCTCCGGTCACTGCTACAGTACAGCTGTGACTGGAGCTACAGACAGGAAGGCCAGATTTGTAAAGAGAAAGTCTAAACTTACCACTCAGATTGTGCTGATATGGGCTCTTTCTATTTTTCCAGTAATTGATGCTGAAATTCAATATAATCATAGCAGAAAAATATCAAGTATGTAATGTTTCAGTCTTGTCAGAGAGGTGAAGCCTAAACAGGATGTCGACCATTATGGGACACGAACTCCATCGGAACACTTTATTTTAACGCTCCATCTTTAGCATTTTATAGGTTATGTAAAAACACTTATATATAATATATAATATTGATATAATGTAGCTGTCAGAAGATATAAGAACAGCTGTTTATCCATGTCTGTGTCATCCATTGTAACTTCTCCACTGCAACTGGTGTATAAGGGTCATTAATAATTGATAGCGAAGTATAACATAGCTGTGATCATATTTATTGATGTTTGATTATACACACAAACACATCTAATAAGTGTGTTTTATAAAGCATTTATTTACAGTTAAACACTTGTATTAACCCTTCACAGGCAGCTGTGTGTTCACAACTCATTTAGGTTCATTGTTGACCCACTTTCTAAATTTCTCCCATCTCATAGCCTTTATAAATAAATTACTTATAATATTATATAAATAGATAATAAATCAATAAATATGATCGATACATAATATAATAAATAAATCCTATTTTCCTCTTCATATAAAGTATGACGATGTGAAGCTGTGTTATTCATACAACTGGTATGGATTCTTCTCAAGGTTAGTTATAATTGCTGACAAAGTGTTAATAAACACTTGATAATCAGCTGACACCTAAATATTGGTGTGTTGTTATAAATTGTTTGTATTCTTATGAATGTAAAGTGCAGGAAATCTCTTTATGACAGTATCACCCACCATTATTCAATCTAAGGGGACATTCTGGATATATTCCTGTTTTCTTTTTTTAAATACAGAATTTAAACAAAAAAAAGAATTACAGATAACAAGAAATTCAATTTCAAAGTGTAAATAGCTCAATCCTGCTATAGTTCACCATAATAGTTGCCAGTAAGAGAATGACATGTATATGGAGACTATTCCAGAGTTGTGGACATATAGGAGAAGAAAATATTTAGAAGTCTTGCTTTGGGGAATTAGTCATGAATGCCTGACTTCCCCTCTCTCCTCCTCCTCTGTGCTCTCCTTCGCCTTCCACCACCCATGCTGTGGAGCACTAGACAGGTCCCTGTAGCCCCCCCTGGTCTGAGAAGAGGGGGAGGACGTTGTTCTTCGGCTCCAGCCAGGAAAAAGGGTCTCGGGGGTTTGTTATTTTTGCTGTCCGATAGCATCTACATGGGTAGCTCAGGGCTGGGTGTTTATTATGCTACCCAGGCAGGTTGTGAGGAGCTATGGAGAGGAGGGGGGGAGTGAGTGGTCCATGCCCCATCACCATAGAGACTCCGTGTCGACAGCATCAGTCAGCCGTCCCCCAGGAAGTGTCAGAAATCACACCTTTGGGTGTCCCGGGGGGTCGATGGGATACCGATTCCCAGCTGCTCATCGGTTTCTCCTCAGCTGGCCAGATGTTGTTGTTTTCTAATTTAGGAATTCTGAATTAACGTTCGACCTTCATTTGTATTTCAAGGCCAACACTGATCCTGGTGTTTTAAGATTTGAGCTGGCAATAGTTAATTAGCAGACCAAATCTCAGAGATATTCAACTAACAATGGTATGAAACTGAGAAAAAGCTGCAAATCCTCACATTTGAGAGCCTGAGGCCGGCAAATGTTTGCCTTTTTTTAAAAAAAAATTTATAGCCATGCTAGGAATGGTAATGTCTGTCCACCACTTTGATCTCGCGGTACAACTATTGGACGTATTTTTATTAATTCACGGCCCCCCAGAGGACTCACTTTGCCTCGAGTGCCTCCCTGGTGTGCACGGTTTTGGTTTTGAGTGAAATATTGTCTGCATCACAGAAATGTGGTGCAGCTCCTTGAAATCTCTAGAGGATACATTTAAATGACTTTTCATCTAGCACCACCATCTGGTCAACATTTAAATGTGTCCAATACTTTGGTTCATGACCAAATATCTGCAAAAACTAATGACATTCCCATCAGCCTAAACTCAGTCTGTGCTATGTGGCCAGTGTTAGCATGCTAATGACCGTGGTAAGCATTTCTTTCCTAAGCATGGCTGTAGACTCTTGCTGCTTAAAAAAGGAGACAATGAGTTGATGATCAGTCAATCCTTCATTGTTTGGGAGGAGTCTTCACCCATGAAGGTCGACTCTGCTTTTGATAACTCTCGTAATTCTTGGAAAAGCTTTTTCTGCAGGCAGTGGTGGTCCACGCCTTGAACCCTCAGCAGAATGTGTTCTGACTGTAAAGATAATCTCTCTCATCTCCCACGCCTCCATTTCTCCCCGAGTTGTAACGTAATCTTCTCCTTGTGTTGTTTCCTTCCATTGACCTCAGGCAGAGCCCCTGAAACCAAAGCCCTGGGCCTGGACAAGCTTGGCGTGCGACTCCAAAAGGACACGGGGAAAATAGTGGTGGGTGCCGACGAATCCACCTCAGTGCCAAACATCTATGCTTTCGGTGACATCGGCGAGGTAAGTGTTGTCAACAGAAACAGCCCTGATCACAGTCACAGATGGAAAAACAGTCATGTTAATTATAAATATTAGTTATTATTAGTTTAGACTGTAAGTTTCAGCAACCTGGTCTGTCAGCTCTGTGAGAGGAATCTGGAATTTAACTGTAACACATCAGCTCTGGAGCAGTTTTGTACCATGTGCAAGTCCTTCATTAATTGTAATAAACTGTAGTAGGAAGATCTTGTTGACGCTTGAGTCAGAGATGTGATGGATGTGAACCTTGTCCTCCAGTTTATACTCAACACAAAGTAAATAATCACCAATATGAGCAAAGATACATACTTACCTCTGCTTGCTATCACGAAGACATAGGTCTTTAACATTAGTTAAGTAAGTGGTAACCTGTGCCTCTGCGTCAAACTGAGCTTTGAACATTTCATCAGGGTTCCGCGGATCCTTAAAAAGTCTTAAAAGGCATTGAATTGATTAATCTAAAAATAATGCCTTAATTGGTATTAAAATGTCTTGAATCAAGTTTTCAAAAGTCGTAAAAAATGCTAAGACATAGAAAAAAGCATTGTATTATTATTTTTATTTATTGTGTGATATTGTAAACTAAAAATGATTGGTAACGTGTATTTAAAAAAAAAAAAAAAAAAAAAAAAAACATTTACCAAATGCTTCTCGCATTAACGTCACACAGTTCTGGATAGCGGAGAATTGGTCTTGAATTTCATTCCGAGTGGCCTTCTAAAAGTCGTAAAACGTCCTAAATCTAACTTGACTGAAGCTGTAGGAACCCTGTTAATGAAGGTGACAAAATACAGAAATTAGCATAGTTATTACACACGCATAAGACATATTCTCCACCAGCGAGTACAGGTGAGAAGAGGATTACGAGAGGCTTTTCTAGGCTGCTTTCAGATAATCATTGGCATCACCCCTGTGTGTTCCAAGCTGAATCGGCCATGTTAATACTAGTTATACCTGCTGCATGTAATGTCAGTGTTGTTTTTTCACCACGACCAGCTGTGTGCTTCCTTCCTGCCTCCCAGGCCTCATGACACACACATTCTTTCTGATTGACAGTTCGCTTTGATGAGTTGTGCTTCACCCCCAATATGTCTGTCAGCTTTTCAAAGCAGCCGGGAGTTTTTTCATTCATTCATTCTTTTTTTTTTTTTCTTTTTTTTTAAAGCAACAAGTTGATATCTCAATTTGTCTGTGCTTTGTTGTTTTCTTTTTGTTTTTTTTTATTCTCCTCTCAGAGAAGAGTGCCAAGAAATGCATTATAATGACGAATGACAGTTACTGGAATACCAGAGCACACATCCACACACATGCACACACATCCACACATATACACACACATGCACACACATCCACACACATCCACGCCCATGCAGAGGTGCAGGAGATGTTTTGGACAACAGGATGTGTGGTGGTCATTTAACAAGTTTAAGTCATGCCTTTAGAATTGCCCTGCAGCTCTACTGTTTCCTGCACCATTCAGTTGTATGTGTGTGTGTGTGTGTTTGTCTGTTTTGGCAGACATCCAGAACAATAAAGGCCAAAACACAGACGCAGAGATTTTTTTTTTTAAGTGTGCTCGATGGTTTAAATGTTTAGCTCTTGCCAGTTATGTCATGTATATTAACTTGTGTAGTCTGAAATGTTTGAAATACAAACCGTAAGCCGGTAAGTGTCTTCAGCCTTCAGTTGCGTATAGCAAAGGTAAACACATTTTTGAGAACCAGACCTCGATCTTGTGTGTTTTTGGGGCCACATATACCAAAGTTAATTCAATTGTGTCTGGTTTTAGGGTCGTCCTGAATTGACCCCCACGGCCATTAAAGCGGGAAAGCTTCTCGCCCGCAGACTGGCTGGTCACAGCGCTGAACTCATGAACTACGACAACGTAAGACACACACACACGTGTACACACACACACACACACACACACACTCAGAGGCTGATAATTCCCCTCCATCTTTCCACAGCTTGTGTCTGTGTGGCTTTTTGAGCCTATTGTTTTGTGCTTAATTTAAGGCAAATTATAGCCATTTCTGGTGTTTCGTGGTGGGAGTCTCTGATGTACCCACACATCCAGCCTCTCTTCAGGATTAGTCATGACATAAACATACCAGCATTTTCCTAAAATGTCATCATTCTTCATCTTGCTGTGTTTACTTACATTCAACTCTTCAAAGACTGATATCCTCAAATTAGTTTCATATAGTTTTGATGTCAAAATAATAGGTTTGAAATACATCATTACTTCTATGAAACATTTGGCGCCCCCTCCATGGTATTGAAAAACTATGAAAACGTAATAATTTCTCCATAATACATGACATGAGAAGTGAAATATTACAATTTAAAAATATTTAATTATCTTAATCCTGAATCTATTTCTATTGAACAACGATCAATTAACTGTTTCAACTGTAGTTTGAAGTTTGTGTGTATGTGTGTGTGCGTGTGTTTGTGTCACAGGTGCCCACCACAGTGTTCACCCCCCTCGAGTACGGCTGTGTGGGTGTATCTGAGGAGGAGGCTGAGAGGAGACATGGGAAAGACGGCATAGAGGTAAGATATGTGTGTCGCTATAATACAGCTGTAACCGCTGTATTATAGCATACAGCATGGATTTGTAGTCATTTGAGAAAATCAGGATTTTTTTTTTTTTGGATAATTTTGTCATCGTACATTTTTTATACAAATTTACTGCAACTTTTACTACTGTATAAAAAAATATAGTGGTTAAAAAAAGGTTTTTAATTGCCCACCAGGAAAGCCCACATTGCATGTAGCAACTTACAATAAGTGCCCACAATATTGTCAAATGCCTCATAACATAAAACATAAGCTTTTGGCATATGTTATGAGATATGATTTATTTATTTAAGTTTTGAAATGCATGTGAACAAGGGCACTATGTAGGTGGTCTGTGAAAGTCCTCAACTTAATTACTGCGACATTAATTAAACAACTAAGCTGTCTGTAATCAGAAATGGCACACTCTTTATACTAAAACAACACAGACGTGGTGTAGCCTCGGTCCACAGTCGGCACTGTCGCTTTGTTCTATTATGAGTTTAGTCCCTTCACCGAGAAATGAATGGCCAACTTGCCACACATGCACAAAGAGAGCTACAAAGGCAGTGTTAGTGGCTGCAAGCAATACAATGTCCCATAACCCCTAAACTAACATCGACACGCACATACAATGCAACAGCAAGCGGCTCAGTATTTCACGAGCTTGCGTACGTGAACGCTGTGCCAGATGCTAGCCAACACCTGCACAAGGCCGCCGATAAACGGTTTTAGGCGGCGAGGTGGGGCTCCTTGCTGTGACTGACAGGCGAGCAGGAGGCCTGATTGAGGTGTGTATGGGGTGATGACAGCCGCGCTCAGATCTGAGGAGGAGCTGCAGCACCGGCCCCCCGACAGCTGCGCGGCCCTCACAACTTGTGTCGGCACGTTCGCCCGTAGAATAAAACGCACGTCACACTCGTTTTCAGTGAGGAGTTTGAAATCAATCACTCTCATGAGCAAGCGTTGATATTTGTATTCCAATGGTATACAGTGTGTTTGAATTAGTGCTCATGAGGCCTTGCACCTGCGTTGTCAGTGATGGTCTTTAGAGCCAGAATATGGTCAGAATTAACCAAAATACAGTATGTAAGTTTGGGGGCCATGACCTGATGCTAGATTTAATAAATGATTGTATCTTAATCTATAACGGGACAATTAATCTCCAGCATTAATTGTTTTTTAATTATAACGTATTGTCTGCAAGGCATTCTTCGTTTACTCTCCTTATGTTCTTTCAGCTGCTATTTTCACGTTGTAAATGTACACAATAAGAGATGGTCGTCATCACTGCTGGAGGTTTTGTTTGCACTTTTGTAAAATCCGCTGGTTAAAGCGAAGATCCACATGAGGCTATTTTGACTGATCCCTGGGAAGATTTGATTGGCTTCAGGCAGAAAACTAAATAAAACTGCTCAGATTTGCGAACCACAATAATACATTCTGTAATATATAATATATATATCATTTTGCCAGTTAATATGATTTGTTTTTCTGTCTGTAGGTCTACCATGCTTTCTACAAGCCGCTGGAATTCACTGTCGCAGAGCGCGATGCCAGCCAGTGTTACTTAAAGGTACGCTTCAACTTCAGACCAAACTGCCCAGTGACCCTTTTTATATATATATATATTTTTTTTTTCTTTGCATATTATACACCACATACTTCTTTGAGCTATATGTTTGCTTGAGATGCACTACTTGTGCATGCATATAGTTGAAAGACAGAAGTCTCAGTGCCTCCTGCAGCAGGTTGGTGATGATGGGTTTAGACTGATGCTTAAAGGACATTTTTAGATAGCGATTGGCTCAATAAATGTAAAAGTCTGAATGGTTTAACCATCATCATGCCGATCTTTGATTTGTCCATCAGTGGCTTAGTTATTTAGCTGTGGGATCCGCTCGTCGTGGTTATTTTAACAGCGACAGCCAAAAGCAGATGAGGCTTCAGCCCTTTGGCTTCAATTCCGATTTTTTTCCCCTCCTTAGGTGGTATGTGAGCGGGGCGGAGACCAGAAGATCCTGGGTCTACACTTCACCGGTCCAAACGCTGGAGAGGTCACACAGGGCTTTGCTCTGGGCTTCCAGTAAGTTGAATAAATCATAGATTTTTTTATTTAAATAGGAAAATCCAAATAGTTATGGTGTTGATTTGTTTTTTTAACTCTCTCATAGTCAGCCAGATATCCAGAATGGAATATTTCTGTAGGATTTGACGGCCCCTGATAAATTCTTTTCATTCAACAATCATGCATTTAGTGAGCGATACTTTTCTGTTTATTTCTTACAGCAAACCAAACATTAAAATGATAGACACCAATAAAAAAAGATATCTCTAAGTGAGTTTTATTTTAGTTTTAGACTGGTAACTCTTACTTTCTTTGCCATATGATGGGATGGCTGCTTGGAGGACCACAAAGGCGGAGTTAAGTGCATCACTGTTATAGAAGTTTAGGTTGTCATTCGTGAAAAGCATTTATAAAAAAAAAAATTTAAAAAAAAGAATATCTCATCACTCCCAGAAGCCTTTACAAAGGACCTAAAAGTATTTGTCTTGAGGTCCGGTTCTGGCCCGTACCAGATTTACAAGAAATGTTATGTAAATTAAACTATTCAACACAGTACAGATACAGTTTGTAAATTTCCCCTCTGTGGGACGAATAAAGGTTTTTGGATTTTCTGAGTTTATACAGTTGTCAGTCATGAGATTGACCTCCCTGTGTGTATGTTTCTCAGGTGTGGAGCAACATATTCTCACCTGTTGCAGACAGTAGGCATCCACCCAACCTGTGCCGAGGAGGTGACCAAGGTCAACATCACTAAGCGGTCCGGCTTGGACGCCACGGTAACCGGCTGCTGAGGTTAAGCGCCTCGGTCTCTGAGCACTAGTGAGCGCACAGGGTCCCTCTGTGGCATTAGGAAGAAGTTAGCCTGGGTTTCTCCTCCTCTCTCTCCTTGTCCCTCTCCTTCTATATGGCCCCCCCCAGTTTCACATTGCCCTCTCTGGGAACAGGGTCTCTTCATAGACCAGTCATGCAGATCATCACTGGCTGCTCAGGTTAGTGTCACTGACACATCATGTGATAACCAAGACTGGGATTATCCCATATACGTTGTGCATGTTGCGAGTGTTGCAGAGGGTTATAGATCAGGTTAGTGAGAGCCGTGTCTGCAGAGCGAGCGTCTTTTAAATAAACAGGCTCATCAATCAGGATTAGGCCTGTGCTCAGGGTTTTGTTGAACTCGTACGAGAACCGTGGACCGAACCCTAACGTTTTTCTGAATATATATTCTGCAAATATTGTTGTTTCCCCGGCTGTACTTCCTGTCCATTAGTCTTGGAGGTGACACATACCATACACCCCCGCTAACCCACCCCCACCCCCATGACACTGATGGATGGCCCCAGGGCCGTCGCTGCAGCGACACCGCCCCATTTCCCATGGACACACACAAACAGTCGGTGGGCCGCCTGTCAGTCAGCTGAGACCTGGCCAGGGAGCCGCGGCTTGTTTAGGGCCCAGCAGACTCCTTCCTTTTCCTCCCATGCCCTTCTCCATCCCAATGCATGAAAGAATAGAGTGGTACTACAAACATGTGCTGTCAAAAGCTGCGTGGATGCCACAGGCAACTCTACCTGTTGACAACAGTGCTGTGAGAGCTCTGCTATAGCTGTACTACTCAGACTCACCCAAAGGTGGCACTATTGCCCTCCAATTCTCCCCTTTTTTTCTCAGCCAAGACTGGAATACAGGATAAAGTAGTCACTGGATAAAACATAAGCCTGAATACATTCAGGTTGCACATTTAATCCCTTTAATCCCTAGAAAAGATATGTGCTTTTGGATGACGTTTGAAAGCAGACTGGCTCTATTGGTGCCAAACTGATAAAGGTTATCTGTTGTGTATTTACATGGATGGCAGGTTAGGGCTAAAGAGTCATCACCCTTGTAGATAAGGCAAGTTGTTTATATCAATAAAGCAGTAATAGGCCCCCACAGTTTGCCAAAGTGCACAAATGTTCAACCTGCTGGCTGTGCTGGACATCTTGGGTTTATTAAGTAGAGGATGAGGAGGAGGAGGGCTGTCAATAAAGTGGTTTGCTACAGAAATCGGGGACCTAAGAGGAGGCTGCTGGGCGTAGTTTATGTTTATTTGAAGTCTAATCCACCCAGTCTGATTAATGATTTCGATGAGGGGAGTGACAGTGTGCCAGGAGATGGAGAGAGGAAAAAGAAAGAGAGAAAGAGAGAGAGAGAGAGGTACCAGGTTTATTTGGACCTGGGCCAGAGGAGAGAGAGCTGAGTTTCAGCCCTGGTTAGGGAGGGAAGGGGGATTCCTGTGTGCTCTGTTCAGGGCCGAGGTGCTGACTGAAGGACCCTGACCTCCGCTCAGCAGGAACAGCTTGACTCTATCACTCGGAGCATGGAGGGCTCACATGCTGTGGCGCTGCACGGCAGGGGCCTGGTGGGGCTCAGGGTGGAGGGGGGTGTAGGATGGCCAGGGGACGGACAGAGCCAACCAACACAACACCGAGCGGTAGCAGCATGTTTGCCCAGGGTAATTGAGTCTATGTTCCTGTGCTTAACGAGCCACTTCAGAGACCTCAGGGTGGGCACAAGGCAACATGAGGGAAGTTATTGAGGCCATCAGTGTAACTGTAATGTCTGTTTGCTTTTTACCCTCCACTTCCCTTCTGTGTTTTCTCATCTGCTCTATACCTTTTACACAGTATGGCTGCTCACACGCACAAAATGAAATAGACAATATTTATTTTATTCATGACATATCTGTCTCATTTGAATGATGTCTGTTCATTGTAGTCTCTCCAGGCTCAAGACTTGACCAGTTAGCCTCAGCTGTGCCCTATGGGGGGTCAGGGTTCAACTTTCAGGTCGGCCAGCTAATGATGGCCTGCACTAAAACCCAAAACTGGGGAGTGCAGGCCTGATGTCACCTGACCGGCAACTTTAGTTGTAAATAGAGAAGTGTAATTTTCCATTAAAGCTTTGGTATACATAATTTATATGTAAAGTAATAACACTTTGAGATAGTGTCACTATTAAAGTAATGATGCCCACTGATTGAGTGTTCTGTGTTTTATTTAATGTAATGTAATGCAATATTTAAATGACGTGCATCAGTATTGTGTATTCATGTGCATGAATGTGTACATAAAGTGTGTGTGTGTGTGTGTGTGTGTGTGTGTGTGTGTGTGTGTGTGTGTGTGTGTGTGTGTGTGTGTGTGTGTGTGTGTGTGTGTGTGTGTGTGTGTGTGTGTGTGTGTGTGTGT
>CALSCE010010657.1:9025361-9047241 GCA_943593645.1 Bovichtus variegatus | reverse complement strand
AGACAGAGAGAGAGACAGAGAGAGAGAGAGAGAGAGAGAGAGAGTGTGTGTGTGTGTGTGTGTGTGTGTGTGTATCTGTTGAGTTTTCTATACAGGCACTTTCATGGGCAGCTCTCCTTCTCTCGCTCACCGGTCCTTCCAGTCCGGCGCATGTTGTGTATCCCCTCCTTTGCAAAGCTGGCTGACAACTGCCAAAACACCGGCGTGTCACTGAAATGGTATTTTGTGGAGTTTTGTTAAAGCTTCTCTTCTTTTACTATAATAACTCTGCTCTACCCAGCGACAGCTTCTGTCATGTAGTGACAGGGTGTACGTGTCGCCTGTCGCTGCTGCTAAAGGCAGCTGCTAGCATGTTGCTAACCTTCTGGTAAACAACACGAGATATGCATTTGTAGTCATAACTTTTCTGTTTTCAGCCCAACAATTTAGTTAATGCTATAGCATCAGGATGGTAAGTAATGGACACTTTAGTGAGTATAAAGCCTCACTGATAACGTCCAGTCAGACACGACTACTGACACTTATAGACACTAAGAACAAACCAAGAGCTGTGAAACAATACCAGTAAAATACCACATGTAAAATGCTTACTTTGTAGCTTTAATTTGCATGTTAAACCTCTAGTCATTTTATACAAATTGAGATTATGGATCGAATCTAATGTGTCAATGTGTCATAGTGCCAATTACAAGCAACATAAACTACAAATAAAGTTAAGTGTTCATAGATTATCCCATGAAATGTCTTGGAACTACCTGTAACCCACATTTATTTTGAAAGATAAACCCAACCCAAGATAAATAGATTTCTTAATATTTAGATAAAGCATTATGATTAAGCATAAACATTTTTATTCTAGCTGTGCACTGACTCACTGTTAATGAAGAAGGCTGGCACACACATCCTGTGATTTTCTGTTTGTCAATTGTATTTCAAAACAGGTCCAAGTTCAGGTGCAGATTTACAAGTTCAATTTGTTTTCTATTACGATTTCTATTCATTTGTATTATGTTATCTATCATATTCTAATAGTGCAGCCTCACTGTGCCCTATGAGTGCTTTTTAGTTGTGAAATGGATCACGGATAACTCCAGCTCACAGTGTCTCCCGTGATAATGGGCAAATGTACAATTAGGTACTGGCTTTGTTTTTATAGTTTGTAGTTATAGGAGCTTTTTTCATTGGGTAGAGAGTTCTGGCTGAACCATGTATTCCTACATCTAGTTGGCACTCTGTCAAACCTTTCACTGTCTATTACTTAGTCTTCACGCTGTCACTCATCACACCCCTGAAGATGACTGACAGTTATAACACTGGGGGATGTGCTGTTTGACAAAGTGTAACATCTTGTTGTTTTTCCGGTTCTTTGTCCCCTGTAGCATGATGTCTTATTGAGATCATGTCACAAGAAGCATTTAATTGTTTTCATATCTTTGCTGTATGGACAGCGAAATCCCTAATAGATTCGAAGCCCATCTCGCCCCTAACGTGTGGAGATGTATGATGACACAGAGCTGTCGACCCTCTTGTGTCTCTTTATCCTCTATGGAGGAAATGGATGATAATGCAAACAGATAAGGGCCCTGGTACCTGTTGACCACAGTCAGGACCTCCTAAAACAGGACCCTCTGACACAGTGCTCCATCAGTGCCTGCCTCAATGACACCCACAAGGCATTGAGCTCTTATCTGCAATGGCCCCTGCTTAGCATTCACGCCATTCACGCGAACAATGCCACCTCTTCCCACTCATTGGATCTGTGACTGACAGTGGGTGTTGGTGCACTTGTGTCTGACTTCAGCCTCTGTCTGACGCTGGGCTGTTTATACAGTCCAGATAACCCCACCAAGACACAATAAAGGGTGTGTGTCTTCCTCGCCACTTCCCATGTTGTTTGTCTAACTGGACTTTTTATAATGGACCTGGCTCTCTATTTGGTACATTGGTTTCCTCCTCACAAGGTTCTGTATTAGTTGGGGGAGGGTTAGGGCAGTAAGGCTGACTAATGGTCCGAGAGCCAGCTCACCACCCATTGACCAGCCTACGAGGTGGAAGTGCCCCCTTGGCGAGACGGCAGATAAGACCATTGCCTGTGTTTGACCTGCAGAATGAGTAATAGCTGAGGTATGATGTAGCCGCAATGGACGGATTTGTCTTTTTTAAGATTGTTGACAAAGATGTTACAGAAAAGAAACACTACTGATTTGAAATGTTGTAAAGTTGGCTTTTCATTGGAAGGCCTACCTAGAAGGCAGTTTTTGAGTTATGCGTAATCTACTTGAGTTTTCATCACGCAGCTCAGATCTCATATTTGATGGGGCTGATATCAGCAGGAGATCTTGGGATCCCATGCCTCCATAATGGCTCCTGTGAAGCTGAGGCATTATAAAGCTTCTATAATAAACCCCTCTGATCAGTATATCCCTCCCTCCATCCTCTTATTTATGAATGGCAGAATTTGACAGGGAGGCAGCTCAGGTGGGTAGCTGCCGATCACATGATACCAGCACTGAAGAGCCAAGCGAGGAATGTGGACAGGACTCCCCCTTCACCTCTAGTCAAAAAAAACTTTGATGCCCCATATCATAACGAATACCCTCTCTGTCCCCTCCCTCCTCGAGCCCTCATATGTGTAGCAATGTCGAGGAGGGGAACGGGTGCTGCAGTCGGGGGGGGGCGGGGGGTGCACAGATAGTGGCTGCGTTTGATCTGAAGGTCGCCAGCCCCTTGCTGGTGTTGAGAGATCCTTGGCGGACGAGGCTAGCTCTTATTTAATAACATGAAGGGGAAGCGGACCTTTCTCTCATAATTAGGCCTAATTACCCAGTAGGTGTGGACAGACGGCCCAAGAAGAGACAAACTGCCTTTATCCACGGACTTAGAGTCAGATTACTCCAGAGCTGTCTTATCTGTTACAGGGCCAGCAGGAGCCTCAATCCTCCTCTCCTGCCTCTTCCCACTGGCTCCCATATCCAGCTCGCGTATATTAATCAGTCAGTCTGATTTATTATGGCCTGTCCAAGACACACACGCCTAGCTAGTTACTGAGGTTTTTCCTGTGGACATATTTAATAAGACAGGTCACTGACTTATTGGGTATTTGTTATCTATTGCTCAATCACTTTATTAAAGCTTCTTAGTTTCATTAAGACTGCTGGGCGCTGAGAATGTTGGATATCTAAAGAGAACAAGTTTCTTGTCCTTGAGGATCTATATGACCAGAGGATCACATCCACCCCAGCGACTAACTTACCGCCGCTGCTCCAGCAAGGTTCCTTTGCATTCACTAGAGACGTCCAACATACAAGCTTGACAAGTGACAGGTTTGATTGTTTGCTCGACTGCCTCTCTCTGTTGGCAAAGAACAATTTAAGGGTCCTCGCAAATAGATTAGGGTGACATCCTGCCACCGTCTTGTTTGTTTACAGTATCTGTCTCTCCCTTCCTGATGAGCTGCCTGCGTGTTTGCATTTGGGTTCGCGGGTGATTTTCTCGCAACCACCGCAACAGACCCATTGTTGTGGGCACTGGAAATGCTGACGCCTGGAAAAGAGAAGAAACGGTCCACTGAGGAAGTAGTGGCAGGGGAAAGTGGCCATTATAGTCATCTTTCAGATATATATTTGGTTATATAGTCCTTAAGTGACATCTCCATCACTGTCCCCGACTGTTGTCTGTGATTGACAGTCAGCTGAAAGTCTTCCAGCCACTGGTCTTGAGACGATGAAAGCAGACAGTGTCAGGCTGCTGTGTCCGAATGTGACTCACAGCTCTATTCAGGCCCACTGCAAGAGGACAATAAGGGACGCCTAATCCACCTGTTATCAGGGTGAGCCTCAACCTGTCACACTCTCGTACTGGCTCAGGAATGTAATCTTCTATTCCAAGCTTAACTGATGGACCCTCACAAAAACACTGACGGTTATTGCCATTTTTTTCATACCACACAAAAACAAGTTTGTACAGTTGTTGGCCCAATAGTGTTCTGCTGGTTTAGTTATGAGTGATGCCTAAAGATCAATATTGTATGCAGATAGCCATATGCTTTTGAATCATTCCAAATATAAACTTCTTTTTTTTTATTTCACATGCTTGGATGGACGTTAGTGTTATCTTTTCTGTAGTGAGCATGGGGAAAGAAATGCTCCGCTTTGCAACTTGCAAACATGCAGTGTATCTACTGTGGTAAATTGATGGAATGACTCTGTCCTTGTGAGTCGATCAGACTGCAGCGCTGGTCAGCGGCCTCTGTCTCTCCGCTTCACAGATTCACATGGACAATTTAACCACTAACCTCCTGAAATGAGTGGCTCCTGAATGCCTCAGGCTCCAGTTTCAGCATCTGCTGATTGCAGGGAGCAAGGGTTATGATAAGTAAAAGTGGAGGAGGGGGTGATGGTGGTGAGGTTGTGCTCATTAACTCAGATGGCCTAATGCATATAATTACCCATATTATGCTAGAATACTTTTTTGCCCCTGTAATACTAAGTGTGGCTTGATGCATTTATTAAAATGAAAGTGTATCTGTTCCATGAGACGCCCGAGTCACTGACAATCAAAAAAAAAACTTTTAAAACCTTTCTATTTAGATTGGTTAGGGTTCCCCCACCTGCCAAATCCCACTTTAACCCCTGGAGGCACTGGGAGTTGGGTTTTTAGACAGAGGTTGGCTGTCTTTATGCTAAGCTAAGCTAATCGTCTCCTGGCTCCAGCTTCCTATTGAAGAGTTTTATCAATCTCCTCATCTATCTCTCTGAAAAAAGGCAAATAAGTGTATATTTCTCTAAATATGAAGCCAGCTTCAGTATTTTTTTTTTGGGAAAGTCATATTTAGAATTTGTTCTTGGTGAACATGTAATTGTAGATAACCAGGTATAGAAATGTAAATATACATTGGGGGCCAAACCGGCTGCAAGACTTCAGTGCCCATTTGTATTTGAGTGGGTGGTTGTTTTCAAAGTCATTGTCTGCTCATTGTTTCCACAACACTGACTCCTTTTTTTTTTTTTTTTTTTTGGTATAATAATGGTCTAATTTAAATGCACAGCATAAACAGGATAACGGCACCTGTGGTTCTAAACACGATGAGCAGTTTAGTGAATGGATATAAGCTATCTGAAGCCAATCACTAAGTCACTCACATGTGATTGTACTGCAATTTAATGTTGACGCATCGTTTCCTTGCAGCATACCTGCGGTCGGTTGGGTTTCCTCAGCAGCCCAGCCTACAAACGACATAAAAGCCTGAGCTGTAACTTGTGCCTCTGGGACAACGGCTGTTGATCACAAGAGGAGTGAGAAGCCTGAATCTCCGTCTGTTTACTGTAATTAAGCTGTCAGGGGTTGTGATTTATGACGTATTGAATAAGAGAGGTGTTATCAGGTAGACTAGAAAGAGGAAGACGGAGAGAGAGCCACAGGGTTTGTGTCTACTCACAATAGAGAAGATACAGACGGTGCAATAAACACAACTGTCTTCTGTGTGGAACAGAGGCTTCAAGGCAAAATGGACTTTCTCACAATCTTTGCTCACTGTTTGTGCGCAAACAAAATGAGATGATCTGATGATTTTAGGCCTACGTTTAGCTTTCATCTTATTGTATCCCTCTGAAAGAGTGAACTTATCCTGATTTAATGGAACATTTAGCATTTCTGCTGAAAAGGCACAGTATTGTTGAACGTATTTGTTGGAGGAATACTGTCCGGAGCTAAAAACTGCATTTATTAACGGCACTTCTTCACATAAGTCACAGAAGTAACTCATCTCTTTGCCCTTTTCTCTTGTTGTCTGTGTCAGAGGGTTTCATGACACGGGTTTGCGGCCTTCCTGCAACCATACATTGATTGCATGACCCAGGGATGTCTCGTCCTGCTCCGTCCCCCATCTACACCCTGAGGGGGGCTGGCGGGCCCCTCAACTGCCTCCACTTTAGCTGCCATGGAGGGGACACTCCCCTCCTATTTTCGGGGTGAGTCATTTATCTCAACATTAATATTTTTGGATCATCATCTTCCCCAAACAGTGAAGATTGTTTATCTAAAGTATATAAGTAGATGCCAAGCCAGCCACTCAGGATTCACTTCAGCTTTTAAAACCGGTACAGAGTTTGGATATGTAAGAACAGCTATTAAAGCGCCACACACCACAAGTCTCATTTCAGTGTTGCAAATCCAGCCATTTTAGGTATTTTCTCTTTAGGTGTAGTTGAGTTTATGTATAAGGGCTTTCACAATATCAGATTTCCATGTAATATTAATATTGCATTTGTTTTAAATATCACAGTTGCAACATTTATAAGTTAAAAAGCTTATTTAAAGCGTTCTGTTGAGTTTTGCAGATCAGGGAAGGGTGCCATCCATATGTGGAACCTGAACACCAGGAGGGCTGAGAAGATTGTCGAAGGTCATTCTGGTAGCTCGGTCGTCTGGGTCAGCACGCTGCAGGCGACCGATGCCCTCATCAGGTGAGGTCACTTAACTTTCTGATAAGAGGTCTTACTCATCCTTCTCCCACTGTTATTGTCAGAACCTTAGGTGATGAGATCATTTCATAGGAAGCACTCGGTGTCGCACGTATTTCAAGGTGACGGCCAGTAATGTGTGTTTTCAAATGTACAAAGAACTGCAGCTTTTGCCTCTTTTTTTGTTCTCTGTTGGTGGAGCAGTCAGGGACGGGACATGCGGGTGTGTACGTGGGATCTGAGCGCAGGTCGTAGTGAGGTGATGGACTCTGTGTGGACCGGCAGCGTTGGATTCTGTCAGTGCTCCATTCTGGAGACGAGCCCCGGGTCTCCGACGAGTCTGCTGGCCTTCGCTGGACAACAGACAGAAGAGGTTAGACTCAGGAATGGAAACTATAAACTGTCTGTGGATGTGAGGCAGGGAATGTTACTTAATGTTTCCTGTGGAAGTTTACTTTCATGGTTCCCACGGATCCATGAAAGTTTGTGACAATAGACATAAATAAACATGGGTCATTGGAAGTGCTTGCATTTATATATTTTGTGTAAGAATAAACATTTTATTTATTTTGATATGTTTTTTACTTAACGTAAATAAGCTAGGTTCCACAGTCTGCAGGTGTGTCTTCCGCAGTTGCGTCATTGTTTCAAGCACCACCTGCCTTGAGAAAGTGCATTGGTAATTAACCTTGATCCGTTTCTCAATCTATGCCCTGTTGCCCTATGAAGTTGAGGGAATTGGGCCTGGAAAGTCCTTGAATTTGATGTTAAATCTGTCAAAACTGTTGCAGTTTTAAATTCAGGTTCAGGACTTTTCTCAGACAGCCAGAATAAAACCGATATATTCTACAATAATATGTTTAAATGGTTCATGCTTTCATGCTTTTAGGGAGATCCCTAAAAGCATGAAAGCATGATTGCATGAGGCATGATTGTCCTTTCAGAACAAAGTGTCCCCTGGCACATGTCCTACGTTCAACGTGAAGAAACACCTTGAATTTATTAGTTGGTGGTAGAAGGGAGGTGGGATGGTTAATTGGTTAAACAGTCTGACGAGTATAAAAAAAATGCCAGCCTGTATGAACCTGACCAGACTTGCTGTTGCCGGTTTGCTGGATTGACTTTGTTCACCACACATATTTGTGGCTTTTAGAACTGATTAGTAGCTTAGTGGAAAACTGGAAGTCCCACAGCCGAAGTTCTTTTACAGCAAACCCTTCTGACCGTCTGTAATCGCTCTGATCCATAAATATGAAATGGCTCGAATGCAATCAGATGGCCAAGGTAATACTTTTAGCCGATCGTCACCGACTGTGTCGAGAGTCAGTGTGACGGTGCGTTTTGCAGCAAGGACCTGTCGAACAGCAATCTAAACAGCCTCATAAAAAAACAGCCTCGTCATGAGTCAGCATGCACATCGCAAAGATAGGAACTTAATACCAACCACCAGCTAAAGGTTTGTTCATTTTGTCTGTGGCTACTAACATCATGACATTCACTTCATCTGTTTGTCTTAAAACACCTAATAGCTCTGCGAGGGGAGAACACAAGTTAATTGTGCTTTTCAGGAAGTAACTGCGACTTTGTCTGATGAAATAGCCAAAGTGGCTGTTTTTAATCTTTGACTGGTGGATTAAAGAGAGAATTCCCAGGCTTGAAAAGATCGTGCAGTGGAATGACAGTATGTCCCGTAGTTAATGCTCAACACCCACAGGCCTGAAGGGTTTCTGTGTGGATTGAGGCAGGATGAGGAAAAGGGCAGCCAGCGATTCAGCCATCTTTTATTGCCTCCAGATTCATGTTACTTGCTCGGCTGTGGAGGAGCCACACTTGAAAGGGACAGAGCGGTCACCTGATCCAGCCAAACGTGCCTCTGCTAACCCCAGTCCAGCAGGCCAGGCATCAGGGCGCCTGTGACTCCCAGCACCTCAATAATGCCATTGTCCCAACAGACACAGACAGACAAAAACACACACACACACCCATACAAGTTGGACTAAAACAGGCCGCAGCCGATACTGTCATCTGGTCTCCCCACCCCATTCCACAGACATAACCGACCACGACAGATGCTTATCATGTAACCGCAAATAAAACACCCTCATAAATGAATTCCCTCAAGAAACAATACATATGCACTTGCCACAAAACATGCACAATGGTGTGATTTAGTGGCTTGTGCAATATGCAGGTAGGTCAATATTTAGGTATTCAACCAAGAAGACAGATAAGAGTTTCCTATTTCAGGCGGTTTTACTGTTTACTGCTCACAGTGCGATTCCTGCCAGCATTGCTGCCGTGGCAGAAACATTAATTAATAGTGTGGGTGTTTTATTTATGGGCAGTGTGATGCCACACAAGAACAGTGATCACCTGAGGCATAGAGAGGTTCTTAAAGGCCCTCTTTGTCAGGCACGCAGAGGTAAACATGCAGGACAGATGTGGCCTAGCGCTAAAATACAGATCGCTCCCTTTTTAAAGGGCTGTTTAATCTGAGGCCTAATGAGGATGAATATGCGGATCATCAGCACGGAGGAAGTCGAAGGAATGAGTTTTGGTAGTGATGTGGGTACACCCATACAAAGGCGCACACTTTATCATTGGCTTCATTAGGCTGTGTATTTTATCAGAATCAGTGCCAATGTGTGCAGGAAAACACCATTCATGTCGCGGGGTCGGGCTTCAGCAGGATTTATTATAGACAGTGGGGCGGCTGCTCTGCTCTGATGGATGGTACTGTACTGCTGGTTGGAGGCACACTGATCTGCGGAAGTCCTGAACCACAATGACAGATTCAGGTTGCTGCTTTGTTATTTGAATTCAGAAGACAAACAAATCCTGACATGGCAGACTTTGTAGATATATATATGTGTATATACGTACAACTGCAGTGTGTGTGTGTAACTGTAACTGGGTCTCAATAATGAAGACATTAGAACGAAAATAATGGAAACAGATCAATTAAAACAAAAATACATTAGGATACACTGGATAAATTCCAAGGACTGATGAAAGGACTGATCACAGTTGGCTTCAGCTTAAAAACAAAAACCAGCGGAGAGCATGAGCATGATACAAGTTGCCTAAGTTGAAGCCGTGCAAAGCAGTTTAGCATGTTGCTTGGCTACAGAGGTCTGTCAGCCCATTTTGTCGTAACTCCACACCACAGGATTTATTTTCATTTTCAAACCTTTAGTCTTCAGCTCTGACCAGCGCTGACTCAAGTGACGTCACTTTATCAGCCTTCGCCCAGCCACAAAAAGCTTTGACATTTTTTATTTATTATATGCAGTTGTACTCCCCACGACATAAAAACTGACTTTGATGTAGGGCTGGACGATATAGCGGGAAAATGCATCACAATAACAATGTATTTATTGAAGTCCGTATCGTTAATTATTGATAATTTCTTTACCCTATTCTTACCAGGAGAAGCATCAAAATCAAGGTAAACTTTGAGGTTGATTTGATGTGTAAAATTGCTGGCGTTCTTCTGTCACTTCAGCATGCTAAGACGCTCAACAAAGATGACGGACACGGTAAACATTGTACCTGCTTATCATCAGCACGCGGATGTAAGATGGTAGCTCAAAGCACCGCTGTGCTGGCCTGGGTGTCGAGTGCGGAGGTGGACAGGTCGGCTATCTCGAGTGAGTTTTAAGTTGTACTCCTCATCTGTTCTCTGCAGATCAAGATTATTGAGCTACCCAGTAAGACGGCAGTCTGCACCCTGGTACCAGACGCTAAGCTGGGGATGGTCATGTGTATCAAACTGTGGCAGGTAAGCATCGGCCAGTCGCCTTAAGTGTCTTTTTAACAGAAATTGTTGCATTGTTTTTTTAACTTAACCCCAAAAGTAGCAATGTGCAAATCTAAAACAACATCTGAAGTTTAACGAGTTCACCTTGGCAGCCAATATCAAAAGCAGGAGATTCTGCAGCATTTAAAACAAGGAGGAAGGATTAGGTACTTTTTCTATATTTACCTGCTTTATTCTGATTGGCCAGCAGCCCATAACAATATTAGAAAAAGTCAACAAAAATGCACATGAGAGACGTGGCACATGATTTACAGCCCAACAACTCGTCCTGGGCCATTTTTCCAAGCGTTTCTTCTCAGCTGGCAGCGAGTCCCAACACTGTAATTAGAGCGTTTGGAAGGGCCGTGGGTTCACAGCCATATATCAGCCTGCAGCTGTACATCCAATCTGATCCGAACAAAACGTTGCTTTCTGTTTTGTAAATGCTGTCAAAGTTTTATTTTCCAGCCATTAAGGAGACCCTGTAATTTTTTTTTCATGGTTAATTATTAACTCTTTGAGTTTGGGGCTTTGGGTTACGGAGTGGGGTTTTAGACTTATGTAAGACTGTGGATGGTTTGACAAAATTGTATGAGCTGTGCAGTTTACAGGCAACAGACATCAAATCCCAGCTCGAGTGTTTGTCGTATTCAATCCTGTATTCCTGTAATACAAATTAGAATTATCTTAATAAGTTGGCTACAAAAGCCATGAAGGTGAAATTGTGTTTGTGAAATAATTATAGAGACATGTAGACGTGTTTCTCACGGCGCATGCTGAAATTGTGTTTTTCTTTTCCTCTTTGATTCCACTGTTACACCCACCTTTCATCATCTGATTTATGAACAAATGCTGGTTCAGCGTTGAGTGCCAGGAAACATAATGATCAATTATATCATTATAAATTATATAATATCATTGTAATACAGCACAGGCAGCTGTCTGACTTCAAAGCCGAAGGGCCCAGGTGATTCTAAATCATCTCGGGCCGATTCCTTTCAAGGCCGAGGCATGTTCATCTGCTGCCACTCGAGGGGTCCAAGCAGTAAGAGACTGAAAAGCCAGTGTGTGTGTGTGTGTGTCCATGTGTGTGTCAGTGCGTTTGTGTGTCAGTGTGTGTCTCTGTGTGTCTCTGTGGGTCTCTGGGTGTCAGTGTGTGTCTCTGTGTGTCTGTGTAACCGTCTTTCTAGTGCTGCACAATTAATTGAATATTGATTGCGATCACGATTTTGGCTTCGCACCATTAAATGAGCATGATAGACTGCCATATTGACGTGTAAAACTTGCCCATAGAAAACCTTCCTGGATGTTGCAGCTGCAGTCCAGACTAGAAGAGTAATATGCAGCAGAGAGCAGACGGGCCAAAACGAAAAATGCGCTGAATTCAGGTCAAGAAGAATCTTATTTTAAGTCTTATTTTGATGCTAAGATTTGTTAGGCTAATTAGCACCAATGTAGCACAATTGAAAAGATGTAATTTTGGGTAAAAAAAGAATTTGGTAAAAAAAAATGTATTTAGATTTTGCTTCCAAGATATGCACCGTGAATAGGGACCGGTCTTTTTGTGATGCAAAGATTTGTACATTATCACGAATGTAGCACAACATGGGAGTGAAAGCAGTGCTCAGTTTACTTAAATGCAATAAGTGCAATAAAAACTATTTTGTCACTAAAAATCAATGAATAATCACGATAAATAAATGTGATATACAATATTGATTTAACAAAAAAAAAATCGTGATTATCATTTTGTGTATAATCGTGCAACCGTACTCCTTGCACGCACGCACGCACAAGCAGGTTGGAAAATCTACCCCCACATTCTGTCCGTCAGTCATAAGAAGAAAAAAAAAAGTCTCATCTTGTCTTTCCCATCAAATGCTCATATGCTACCAACACAGCAGGAGGCAACAGCTGACACCGTCCTCCTCTCTCTCCACGCTGTCTCTCTCCATCACACACACACCAGGAAGAAGCCACTGACGATTATCTCCCCTCTCTGTCTTCCCTCTCACCATCCCTCCCTCCTCTTCTTCCCACCGTTGCGACGAGAAGTAATTATCCTCCATTATTTCTAAGCCAGACTCACCAACAGATTTATTGTCGGCCTGTAAGCCCATGCTGGAGTTTATGGAAAAAGATTAAATGCAGTGTTAAACTGCATTTTCTCCTCAGTTTAGCTTCCTTTCAGCAAAATCCCACCCAGACCTTAGTTCATGTGCTGGGCTCCGTCTAAAAGGTGACGGAGCTTACTATCTGATTTTTCTCAATCTGATTGCCTGTAAACAATACTGTGAACGTGGAGGAAGAAAGTACCTCCACATGTGGGTCTGCCGTGTGCGAGGCTTTGGCCAGGGGGACAGTATTGATGTATGATGTGCAAGCCTTTTAATGTGAACAGAGGCTGGCGGGGGAAAGGAAATGTTCCTATACAGATATCCATCACTCTCAGCTCATCACCTTGCTGCCTCGTGGCCATGACATCATGGTGGACCGGGACAAAAACCGGAGGGAACGATTGGTTCCTTATGTTGAAGCAGCGCCTGCCTGAGGCCTGTGGCGGCCACATCGTGCAGCAAACAAGCTGTTGGTCTCTGGGTTGTTCATGACTGACCACAAGGACGTTATGTACGATACAACCCACACATTTCGCTCTAATTGCGTTGAGATTTTTTAAATCTTTTTTTATTTTATTAGTTTATTTGACAGGGACAGCGCTCATTGATCAACAGGGAAAGAATTAGCCTAAAAGCCTAATATTCAGCTGTTATTGCTGGCCTGATGTTTAAAAGGCAGCCTAGAAGTACAATAAAAAAATATACAATATGATAAATATACACCACATCTAGCTAGCTAGTTTGGAGATGAGGATTTGACCAGCATGTATTTGTGGAGGTCTTTACTGTTATTTGTTCCAATGCATAACTGGCTATATATGAACATATTCATTTTCAAAATGGTGCTCTAAATGATACCTGGGCTGCTGTAACAGTATTATAGTGTTTTAGTTATAGGTTGATGTCTTGATTACATTTTTTAAAACTGTTTGCATGCAAAACATGATAAGTGACGCAAGGATTTAACTAATACATAAATTGTAAATTTCCAGCTGCATTTTTCACAATTTTCAGCATGTACTCAGAAATAGTAAGACCTTAGTGTTTAAAAAGACATAATGTTGTTGTTGTCTATGTATTAGGTCTATGCCATAAACCACGTTTCAATAAGTGGAAAATGAATACCTGTATCCGCCCCGGGATTCAGATCTGCTTCTGTGCTGTGTTCGTCTTTGGGCCGTGCTTCACTCTTCCAAGTTTCATGAAAGTCAGAACAATAGTTTTTCCCTTTTTTTTATAAACCTTCTGACAAACAGACCATCAAACCAACAAACCAAACCTAAAACATAAGGTGGAGGAGGTAATAATCTCATCATTTAAATGTATTTAGACAAAGTCTCTCTCTCTTGTAATGCTGGGACAAATGCTTTCTCTATTTACTCTAGATGTTTGGTCATGCAAAAATCTAATCAGCATGTTGCAGTAAACTTCAGTTCAGCTCAATTCATGAATGACGAGTGTAGAAGCAGCTTTTCTTTGTCTGCTGCGACGGCACATTTTGGACTGTTGGTCAGACGAAAGAATTTGAGGAAGTTGTGATGGGCATTTTTGACTTTCTCTGACATTTTATAGACCGATAAATGATTAATGCATTAGTTGGGAAATAATTTGCTAACTAACCGATAATGATCATAGTCCTTACTTTGAACCCACGTATGAGGTTGAATTCTTGGTGTGCAGTGAAATTGTCTTGACCTGGAAACTCTGATGAATTAAAACTGATTTATATCTAATGGTTCAGCAACTATAGTTATGTTGTCTCTGTTTGTTAGAGGTTGTTTTAGTGCCTCCAGCTTCCATCTTTGTATTTTTTGTTACCTCAGCAGCAGGGTGAATTTAAACCTCTCCACCAAAAGTCTTCTTGTGTTAGTTTATTTGTGTTTGTCAGCAGTAAATACGGAACAACTATTGGCCTAATTTTTAATTAATTACATTTTTAGAGTAGAGTAGAGACTGTAGAGTGTAGCACGGGCCGAGGAAGAATCCAGAAAAAATTGTAACGTATCACGGGGCGAATTTACAGATTATTCTTCATTTATGGAAATGGCCTTTGGCGAAGGTCTGCGAGTTCCCTTCTCGTTAATAATGACAACGATGTTTACAGGATAAAATAACAAAGTGATGTTGCCTGTAATAGTTCAAAAATAAATTTTAACACATATTATATACAGATAGAATACACTTTAATGCGATCTATATATACAGTTTTGAAAAAAATGGCATAGCATCACATGACTAATATCAAGTTGAGGCCCAGCGAGTCGCCGCTCTGGAGACGACCCGGGTCTCTGCTCTCTTGCCTCTTCAAACGGCTTCCATCCATCTGTCTTTCCAGCTGTTCTGTGGTGATGAATCTCCTCCCAGAGCCCCAGCCCCACTCCAGCAGAGAGCCCTCTTGTAGAAAGGTTTGTGGAGGATATAATGAATTAGGTGTCCACCCAGGGTTCCCCGACCTCCGACCCATGACATCATCAATCAAGGAGGTCCTACACTTAAGTGAAACGGTGGGCCCCAAGCCTGGAACGCTTAGCCCGGACCCTGCCGGCAAGCAGGGGCCACTGATTTTCACTTGTTTTTATTTGTTTTCATAATCCCTCAGTGTTCGTCCTCGCTGATGTGTTTGGAAGGAATACACGACTCTGTCTATAATTTGTTTATAGTTGGAAGAAGAGAAATATTGAGCGTTAATTGAGAAGAGGACTTGAAGATGGATGAAAAGATGGCAGACATGGCCCCCTTCGCACATATGGAAAACATTTCTTTCCCTCCTGGCTTCTGCAGGGCACAGGGCTTTTGCTGGGCTGCTGATGGTATTTTAAAGCGAAGGCACGGGTTAGGACAGAAATGTGTATCTGTGCTGTGTATTTGGAGGTCTTCTGAACTATTACCGTGTTGCTCCATAGGGCAGCGGGAAGTTGGTCTTTTAAGCTTGGAAAAGTTCAAATTGTTGTTTGGATAACACTCCAGGCTTATGTGGATGTGTGTGTCTGAGGTAGCAAGAGGCATAGTACTTCCACTACTGTCTACATTCAGTATATGTACATGTATATGTTGGTCGTTGGGGAAGCCAGATTGAGGTTAGATCTCCCCCTTCTCTTCATCCATTCCACCTTCTTACTTAAACACTTTTATCAGTGTGCTTTTTACAGTGTTTGCCTGATTTCACTTTTTATCTGTTAAATCATCTCTTAAAACCCTTTACCTACAGCAGCATTCTCTTAACTTTAATTCTATCATTTATATTGTTTTATCTTACTTACTGTAAACTCACTCAACAGTTTATAATTGCATGCTATATAGATAAAGTTTATTATTATTGTAATTCCCTTCTCTCTTTCCTTTCTTCCCTGCGGCGATGCAAAGATATATGAAGCCTCCAGTTTTTATCAGTTCACCTTTTATTTTTTCCTTCCGAAGTCTTTTACAGTCTGTGACTCCAAACAGTGGGAAGACTCCACTTTTTTCATTCTTTTATAAATGTTTTACTGCTTATTTTTCTCTTTTTATTTTGAGCTTGGTACAGGTTGCTCGATATATATTTAACAGAGGTAGTATGGTTTTGGTTTTGCGTCCGATTCCTGTTTTTGCACTTGGCTCCATTTCATGTGATTTGAAAGATTTACTGTGATGATTTCACCAGTTGTAAACATTGCGGCTGAATCTGTAATGTCCTGGGGTGAAATGGGGATGAAGCAAGACTAAAGTGCGATTCTTGTACATGAGTTTGTTTTAGTTTGTGAGAATGCATAAGGTGTGTAGAGCTGAAATTTTCTGTTTTCAGCTGCTCCAATGCTTTTTTTTTTTTTTTTTGATTTTATATGATTTGTAAATTGATTTAGGAGACACAAGAATCAATGTGGGAAATTATGATGGACATTTTCCTGACATTTTATGGACAAAAGGATTAATCAATAATTGTAATAATTGCCAGTTGCAGCCCTAATGCTGTGCTTAAGTTATAAGTGTTTTATCTATTAGTGTTTTATTTGTTAAAATAAACAATGAAATAATTTGTTGCAGCAATATTACAGATAAAACACAGATTATAAAATGGACTTCATATGTAAGAATAATTAAAGTGTAAAAGATACTATACTATCATACGGCTATGTATAACAAAAAAGTAGAGCAGAGTAAATTAAATAATAGATTAAATGTACCAAAACAATGCACACATACAATAAAATATAAAAATGCTAAACAACAATCAAACAGCTCATTTTAAATTATTTAAATTTCCACGTTTTAAGATGAACAGTAGGTTTTGCAGTCTGTTGCTTCACTGTATGTATCGGTGCCGGCAGCGAGGCCTGTGGCTCACTAATATAGATGAGGAGCAAAGTGAGGAGTGGTGTAATGGAGTGTTGGAAAGGGAGAGCAGCAGGCTGACGTATGGAGCCCACAGCGTCTTTCCGAGTGTCAGCCGGAGCTTCCAGAATGATAACCTCTGCTCCACTGAGCTTCCAGCACCACGCAACGGTTTCTGTGGGTTTTTTTTTCCTTCTCATCTCACATCTTACTTAACTCTTTGTGTTCTCTCCTTCCCATCTTGCTGTCCCTCCTCCTTTTCTCTTATCATCCTCCCTGACTTCCAGCCAGACTCGGGTCCCGGACCTCTCCTGCTGGCTGGGTACGAGGACGGTTCCCTGTTGCTGTGGGACGTAACCCAGAGGGCCAAGCTGAGCCAAGTCAAAGCCCACCCTGAGCCCGTCATGTGCCTGACCTTTGACACCAAGGGTCTGAGAGGCATATCTGGCTCCTCTGACAAGAAAATCTCCTCCTGGATGATGGACAGACAGAACAACCTGCAGGTCAGCAGAATACAGGTTTAGATAGCAGTGTTTTCTAATCCAGTCTTTCACAAACCATTTTGTCTGAAGAACCCCCTCAGCCCTGTCAGAGAAACTAATTTAACACCACCCATCATCATTTTTAACTGGTATTTAAAACTATTACCACAGCTATCAATACACAGTAAATGTGCCAAAGGTTGGAAGAACATTTATATGGACCCCAGCATATTGTTCAAATACATATTTGTATAAAATGGAAGTATCCGTTATTTTAGCAATCTTGTTTAACCATTTATCCATTACTTTTAGCTAACTATTTAATTTTAACATATTTTCCTATCAAATCATAATACCTATTTTTTTCAAATTAGTTTTAGGTTTTGTTATTCTACAATATTTCCTACTATGACAACTGCAAAAGAACCTTCTGAGGTACAAGTGCCCCTGGTTGGGTTACAGTATTCATGTGGCCTACTGAAGTGTCCCTGAAGGTCCTGAACCTCCTACCGACTAACTAATTGTTGCACAAGAGAGTCTGCTAAATGCCATGAAATATCATAACAAGGCAATGGTGGAGATGGGAGGAGAGGAGAGTTGCCTTTCTCTAGGCTCTCTTGGAAAACACCAGGGGCCAAAGAGGAAGAGGCTCAGTAGGGCTGCGGGGGCCATAAATCAGCTGCTGGTTACACAGTGTTGGCAGGGCCAGGGGCCAAGGGCCGGGCTGCGGCTGTCACTCGAGACTCAAACCACCCACACACATACACACTGACACATAGTCACACATTAGTACATTACATTTCATTTAGCTGATGCTTTTGTCAAAAGCGATTTACAATAAGTGCAAACAATCATGAGGATACAACTCAGAACAGCAATAATCTTGCAAGTACATGAGCTTCAAATAGGTGAAATAATTTTAAGTGCAGAACAATAGCTCCAAATAAGCCAAACCAATTTAAGTGCTACATAGTAAAATAAGAATTTTATTTAATTAAAAAAATAAATAAATACATTTATTTGCCACGGTGCAGTCAAAACAGATGGGTTTTCAGAATTTCTGCTGACCTGATATCAATGTGGAGCTTGTTCCACCATTTTGGAGCCAGGATAGCAAACAGGCAGGTTTTATTTGAGGGGTATCTGGGTCCCACTCGCAGTGAGGAAGTAGCGAGCCGATTGGCTGATGCAGAGCGAAGTGAGCGAGATGGGGTGTGTGGTTTGACCATGGCCTGCATGTAGGGAGGGCCTGATCCAGTCACAGCACGGTAGGCCAGTACCAGAGTCTGGAAGCAGATTTGAGCAGCCACTGGTAACCAGTGAAGGGAGCGGAGGAGCGGTGCAGTATGGGAGGTTAAAAATCAGCCGGGTTGCTGCATTCTGGATGAGCTGTAGAGGTCGGATGGCACATGTAGGTAGTCCAGCCAGGAGGGAGCTGCAGTAGTCAAGGCGTGAGATGACAAGAGCCTGGTCCAGAACCTGCGTCGCCTTCTGGGTCAGTAGAGGACGTTTCCTCCTGATGCTGTAGCCAAGAGAATTAGTGTACAGAGAAAAGAAGAGGAGACCCAGGACGGAGCCCTGAGGATCCCCAGTGGTGAGTTTGACAGGGGTATGACGGAGACCCTCTCTAAGTTACCCTGTAGGTGCAGCCCTTTAGGTAGGATTTGAGCAGGGAGAGTAGAGCCTTAGACTCCAAGGATCTGGTGGTTCACTGTGTCGAATGCAGCAGAAAGGTCCAGAAGGATGACAACAGAGGAGAGGGAGGCTGATCTAGCAGCGTGAAGTTCCTCAGTGACAGCGAGGAGGGCAGTCTCAGTAGAGTGGTCTGCCTTGAAACCTGATTGGTGCGGATCAAGAAGGTTGTTCTGGTGAAGGTAAGACCAGGGGTTGATTGAAGACCGTACACTGGAAGAAGAGAGACATGTCTGTAGTTGTTCACTTCAGAAGGGTCGAGTGTGGGTTTCTTTAGGAGAGGGTTCACTCTTGCCTCTTTAAGAGTGTTTGGAAAGCAACCAGTTGTTAGGGGAGTGTTGATGAGATGTGTGAGAAAAGGAAGAAGGTCATGAGCGATAGACTGGAGAAGGTGAGAGGAGATGGGGTCCAGAGGGCAGGTGGTAGGACGGGGAGAGGTAACGAGAGTTAGATCCTCATTCGGAGAGAGGGGGGAGAAAGAAGTTAGAGTGGGGGGTAGTGATGTGGATGATGAACAGTCGATGTCAGTTGGTAAGTTGGAAAAAGAAGAGCATATGTCATCTATTTTTTTTTTTTCCAAAGTAGTTGACAAAGTGGCTTGATAGAAGGGAAGAAGGAAGGTTGAATTTTAGATTGGAAGAAAGCGCTTTTTGCTGCCAAAATAGAGGAAGAGAAAGAGGAGAGAAGAGATTGATGGGCAAGAAGGTCGTCATGGTGTTTTGATTTCAACCATTTTCTTTCAGCTGCCCGTAGGATAATAATAGCACTGGATAATATGATGTATGATGTTGATACAAAAAAAAAAAAAAAAAAAAAAAAAAAGGAATTCATTTTAACCCAGTTAAAAAAGAATGTAATAAAATACAGCATTCCTCTTGACTGGGATACTATTGAGATGCATACTTACCTTGAAAACACAGTACACACAGGTTCTCACACACGCATACATACACTATACACTAAAGCCCATACCAGAGCATCTTCTGCCACACAAAAAGAGATCAACTTTGTACCACAATTCATTTTACATAACAGCCAACGCTTCAGAGACTTAACGCCTCATTTGAAGCTATATTTTCTCTTGATTTCATGAGCAAAAGGGAATGCTCCCATTTTACAGCCAAGCCCTATGAATCAGAACAGAAGGGAACTTGAGGCTGATATAGTACACGCCTGCACAGTGAAGGGGTATTATTCTTTCCAAGTCTTTTTACAAATGAATGCTTGAATTAGAAATATTTGCAAAGCCCCATTTTTTTTTTTTTTCACCCTGAAAATGCGTCTAGAAAAACACTGCGAAGGATTTGATTCAATATACCAAAAACAGGAGGAGAGTGGTTATTTGGTTTATTTTGCTCAAGCAACAAAATATTGATTCAGCATGTAATCCAGGATGAGGATGACAGGAAAAAAGCACAAGGAGAGGGAAAAGATCCAACAGGGGCTTTTAAATTATCCTGTAGTGCAGCTCAGTGTGACGTCCAGACAGCTATCCTCAGTTCTTCCCACAAAAGTATTTTTGTGTGGCAGCAGTAAGGGGGCGGGGGGACCTGCCGGGTGGCGGACCCGGGTCCTGACGGACGACCCGTGAGAGGTAATAAAAATATCAAAACCTTGGAGGCCCCTTAACCAAACAAAAAACACATCTGCAGTAGAGGGAACAGTAGTTCACAGTGGGAGACTGCAATAAAGGCTGAGGAGGCTATAAGTGCAACAGCATCCCACTTCCCACAAATTACCCCTGCGATACCATTGAATCTAGTGGAACTGGCTGGCAAGGAAGATAGATGCTTTTTTGTGAAATGGAGAGGAAACTGAATGTGACACAACACAGTGCATTTATGATTTAGTGAAGCTGAGGGGCTGTGAAGTGAGCTTATCAAGCCCAGCTAAAGACGGATAGCCTCAGGAATGGAGGTTAATATATTACACATGGCTCCCAGAGGCCTTTTATCTGCTGTTTGACCTGGCTAACCTGATATCGTTTCATAGTAAAGAGGCCTCATCTTCAGCCTTTTTTCTCCTTTCCCACTAGCGTTACATTTTTGGGAATGTGTCGGGGTGAGATTATGAGGGCAAGGTGTTGGGGTTTACAAGCTGTTACGTCAGATGGACATATATTTAGGTGGCCACTCAAATGTATTGACAAGTGCAGTGGCGTGTTCCTCCGGGAGAAAGAAAAAGACAAAGGTCGCAGAAAGCAGGTATAGACAGAGGAAGATTAGCAGTGTAAATCAAGCGTGGCTGACAGCAAGCTATTTCTGAGACTGATGACAGTTCTCTACAGGTGGAACTTCTGGCCCTCATCTTCACTACAATGTAAAATATCTGCACTAGATATTCCTCCAGTAGTCGCTTACATGGTGTCATCTATGAATCCAATGTGACCTGACTTACAATTCAGGTCATATGAGGTTTAACCTCAGCCAGCTATTTGACTGATGTGTGCATGACCTGCTGTCATACATAAGAAGTATGGCTCTCTTTCTTGAGCGCACACACCCCCCCCCTCACACACACACACACACACACACACACACACACACACACTCCTCCTTTTCTCTCTTTTCTGAATGGGACTGCTCGCCTGTTTGACACATCCATCTCCTTTCAGCCAGAGCCAAGCTCTGACAGGCAAGGTGACAAAAGGCTGTAATCTCCCCGCTGCTGAGTGTGAGTCAGGGACAGGGTGTGTCAGAAATACCTGCGGAAAGCCTCCCAGCCGCTAGGCTCGAGTGAGTGAGTGATGATGGGACGTTTCAGTAGATGAGCGTGAACGCCAATATCCGTGCCAAGACTGAGGGGAAAGACGGGAAGAAAAGTGGAGCAAGGCTTGAGTGAGATCTGCCAAGTGGACGCTCCTTTTGAACGTCTCCTCTGTCGGTGAGATGCTACAAAAGAGGATCCCGAAGTGTGAGTTTGTGTTGGGTCTGTTGCCCACAAAAAGTCTAGTGGGCCCAGCTGCGGAGCAGAGCTGGTAGCATCCTGACAGCTGAGAAAACTGGCGTTTTGACAGCAAGC
>CALSCE010010657.1:8997409-9025261 GCA_943593645.1 Bovichtus variegatus | reverse complement strand
GTGTGTGTGTGTGTGTGTGTGTGTGTGTGTGTGTGTGTGTGTGTCTGCATGCTGTAACACAGGCCAGGAAAGAGTGTTTAACAAAAAGAAAATGATGAAGTCCAAAGACGCATTTCTGTCTGAGATATTAAGGAAGCAAGGGGAAGAAAAATGGGGTGTCAAATAAGATGAGCCAAGACTCCCCGGTTGGAGCCAACGGATTTCATTACAGAGTTAGATCTGGTTTATGGTACATTTTCTTGGTATTCATTCAGCAGCGGTGTGGCCTGATGGCAAGAACAACAATGCTGCTGCTGAAGAACATGGAATTAAAATGACAGCACAATTCAGACTATTTCCTTTTTAAGAACAAAGTAGAGATATCCTAACATCTCCATGGCCTGCCACTAATTGTCTTTTTTTTTTTGTCATTTTTTTTTTTCCATTTATCAACTGATTTGCACAAAGACTGAAAACAGGGAAACCGGTCGCCTGGCTGTGTCCAAAATGTCAAACTATTACTTTAGGAAATGACTTTAATGAGTAATTGGTTATTAAAATAGTTTTTTTTCTGTCAATTAACTAATTGTCTCATCATTCCAACTGTTATGTCATTATACTATATCTAAAAAAAAACTACCGTGTTAATCAATACATGGGCACATTCTTTAAATGACCAAAACTAATAATACATATTTTTTATGATTTGATAAATCTAATGATTATGCATGTGATCACTTGATGAATTGGTCAATAAAATGTCAGAAATAGATAATTTTATAGACAAGGAATAGCAATTTTCTTCGTATTCTTTTTGTCCAACCAACAGTCTAAAAGATATTCCATTTACAATCATATAAAACAGAATACAGCAGCAGAACCAGCACGTAGGTCATTTTTATTTGATGATTGACTTGGTGATTACTTTGCTGTTGATCAACTAATCAAAGAATGAACTAATCGTTTCAGCACTATTACTGTAAAGCTGCACTTGAAATCACAGCGTAAACACTGATCACTGGCAGCTTAGGAGCCAGCAGGGCTGCACCATTAATTTTAAATTATAGCTCAGGACAACCTTTTTTTCTTTCTTTTTCTCACCACTTTCTACTTTCTCAGACTGTAGAAAGTAAAAACAATTCGCCAGCGAGCTCTGCGACATCATTAGCCATTTACTGCTTACAATTGACCCTTTTAATGAAACAAATGCCTTTTCCTGACGCAAACTATGGGAAGCAAAACAAACAAAAACAGACACTTAAACCCATCATTATCAGGCCGCTAATGCAAACCAGATGGAGAGAGGAAGGGCCATACCAACTTCTTGAGGTAATAACAAAGCTCAAAACAATCTTTCACCCCCCGGGTTACTTCGCATCGGTGTATCTGGCTTGTTTGCTCTAACCAGCCACACTCGCACTGACGATGGTTTGCTAAACAAAAAAAAGAAGAAATCACATCACTGCCTCTTCTGACCTTAGCTTTCTTGCTCTGTTTTGATCAATGACATTCCTCCCTGCTTTCTCTCTCCCTTGCATTCCACTTTATCCACTTGGGCTATGAGTACCTGGCTTATATCTTCCAGGAACAGGAGCATGCAGATAAATCCTCCACCATCTCCTCCCATCCAAGGCCATTAGTCTCCCTAGACACAGCTTATGAAGTCAATTATACGCTGTCCAGTTTGATTTCAGCTCCCATATCCAGATGTTTGTGTCCCATCTACAGGTCCAGCAGGAGATCCCTAGCCCGCAGTAAGAGCACGTTCGCTCCCCTGGAATGCCCAGCACAGCAGGCCCTTTAGATAGTGATCTTGGCCGCCATTCATTACAATATGTCAGAATGTTGCCCCTTTAGAGAGATTGATACAGTTCTTGGACACTGTAGATCACAGGGAGAGGGAGCTGTGGCTAATCTTTAGCAGGCAGACGTTACAACAGTGTATTTATCGGGTCTCTTCTCCGCTGACCAGACCTTTCAGTGTGGGTGTAATTCATCAGAGGCGTTTAAAGCAACATGGCCTCCGCAAACAAGCATTTCAGCGAGATGGTCTCTCTCTCTTTCTCGCAAACTGTGACAAAGGTAACACAAGCCCCGCTTCCAGAATAGGCCTCCCTAACTCCAAACTAAATAGTGGCACGCAGAGAGATCTGCTCGCTGCCCTCGTGCCGTAATGTTTTATGGCCGATGATTGAGTCCCAGGAGTGTGCAGCCAGGTTCAACAGACATCCAGCCTCACACTTGGAGCTCAGTCATCAGATCAGCTGATAGTCTCTCCCTGTCAGTGTTTGTGTTGGCCTCAGTTTCCTAGACAGCGGTGATTAATCGACTTACTGACCTAATTAGTTTGTCTGATTATTTGCGTCTCCTTATTTGCATGAACAATCAGTTCATTCGGTTTTAGGTTTCTCTGACAATAACTACAAAGGTGTGTCAGCAGGTTTTATACATGATCCTTTTCCTCTCTGTGATTTTACAGCTCCAGGACTGTGTGACGCTGGTCAACCCCGGGGTTTCCCAGCTGTGTATCAGGGGGGACGGTAAGCTTCTGGCATCCGCGGGCTGGGACCATCGTGTGCGGATATTCGGGTGGAAGAAACTGCGACCGCTGGCGGTGCTTCAGTATCACACTGACTTGGTGCTAAGCGTGGCTTTCTCCGACCACCAGGACCCCAGACAGAGACTGCTGGCTGCTGGATCAAAGGACCAGCGGATCAGCCTGTGGTCAATATACAACGAGGGAGCGGACACCGGCTGAGCCTCTGAGCTCTGGGAGGATACGTGGACTTTAATTCAGTACTTTCTACTCATGTTGGTGTTAACCTAAATGGTGTAGCCAATAAGTCTGTGACAGTGAAGCAGTGCCCGAAAAATAACAATGGCTAAATCATTGTTTTGTCCTGAATCACGTGGGACCCGTTTCCACCTTCGGACCACCCATCTCGCCTGAGCTCTGAAGAGCAAGACAGTTACAGTAGTAAAACAAGGGAAATACATTTATGTGACACACTGCTCAGTTGTTTACATTCCTTAAAATGGTAGCATCTGCATGGAAACTGAGTTGTAATGCGCTAATGAGGTAATAAAAAAACAAAGGAAAAGTGATGAATATAGCGAGTGGTTACTGACGTGTCCTCATGTGGTCCAAATCGTTGATTTCAAGCTCATTCTACACAACAAGCCCAAATACAAATAATATACAAATAAATATATATATATATATATACACACACTCCTGTATATATGTGTTTGAGCTGGACAGGTAGATAAAATATGTGGCCAGCTGAAATATCAGATATATTTCTGCTGACTTATTCAGCCCACTGTTTGCTGAAGCCTTTTGTGATGCTCTGTGCAGCTATGTGATTGTGTTGACTTATCTGATAGGAGATTTGCTCCAGTGGACCTGAGTTTGAGGTATACCACGCACCTGAGCAGCTATGTAATCTGTGTTGTTATTCTAGCAGCTTTTAACTTAACACACAGGCCCTCCAGCCAGACCTGAGCTGCATTTGTCAAACAAGCTTAATCACAGCAGGGACATAAAGAACAGAAGGCCGTGGTCAACGTTACCCGTTTATGAGCTCATCTCTCAACAAATATTATCTTTTTGAAAAGTTCAATGTAACCATCAGGCTGAAGAATTTCAAATGAGTAAAGAAAAGATGTGTTTTAATGTCTTATGTAAGAAGTATCAGAAGCATTTGCGTTTTAAAATAACGCAGGTGTTTACTTCACATTTAATGCCAAATACAGATGTCTTTTTAAGAAACAGATGTTTGTCATGAACAAGGCCAGGGGTCTTGTTGTGAAAGTCCCAGAGAAAATAGAGAGGTGTTGTTTTCCTATCCACTGTCTCTAATAATATCTCAGCAGCATGGGAGCTCGTGTGTTACAACTCTGTGCTGAGGGGCCGGGGCTTCAAACGCTCCACGTTGTGCTTCATAAAGGCTTTGTCTCCTGGGATGACCCCAAGTTGAGAAGCTCATCATGCTGTACAGGAAGGGCCTGAGAAATCAAAGAGCCAGACTAGCATAATGGCCACGAATCATTAGTGAAGAGAGGAAAGACGAGGTCATTTGCTCGACAAGCTGCCCTGCCGTGATGCTACTGTCGTTGAAAAAAGTGTGTAGCTGCAGTTTTTGTTGTTTTTTTTTTTTTTTTGTTCCTTGTATCAAATTCACGTTTTGGATGACTTGTGTTTGTACTCGAAACTTGTTGAAAATCCTTCATCATCATCATTTAAAAATAATGCATGGAATAAGACCCCCCCCCCCCAGAGGCTGGTTTTAATGACATGTTTTCCTTGTTCCCCACAGAGGTCCAGCTATACCTTTTGTGTCTGACCCCACTGGTGACATCTTGCATTCATAACAGCTTCCTAACTCTCCTGTTGGCTTTGAACAAACACGAGAGGTGGCGTGGGCCAGCTTCCGTCCATTCTCTGATAAATCAAATGCTGGGTCCATTGGTGCAGATGTCTGCTGAATGGAGCAGACGGCAAACCCACCGGCCTTAGAAGTGCCTGGTGGGGTGGCGGTGGACCTCATAAATCACTTCATAATGGATCATTTAGGAAGTCAATAAATGGACGCGAAGACCGTCTGCACAATAGGGCCTGTGCTTCACTTATCACCTAACGTGTGTCCTCCTTTGCCTTGAAGGTCAGAGGTCAGCCTGGCTTTTGGATGGGAAATAATTTGTTGGGTTTTGCTGGTGTGTGTGTGTGTGCGTGCATGTGCATGTGCGTGCGTGCGTGTGTGTGTGATGCTGTCACTCCCTGAGCCTTGGGGTGAATTCATGGACATGTAGGGCGTCACGCTGAGCCTGATTATTTAAAAATGAATGATTTGCAGAAAATAATCCCTCCCGTATGAGCCAAAACCAATGTTCCGCCTCACGGCTAAGTTGGTGATATTTATTTTCTCAAATGTGACTTAATACAAATGTATCAAGGCTCTTGCCCAGTGGTGGTGATATGTTTTGATGTTCTGCATAAAATGTCCGTCAGCGACCTCATACACACCATAAACCGAAGTACCTTTTGTATTAGTTGAGAGGCCATTGGTGGGGGGGAGGGTGGCGGTTTCGGGGGGAATGTGAAACACGTGTTCTGTTGTTTAGGTGGAGGACTCTGATTGGTTTACCTGGCTTGTTTTTAATAACTGTCCCCAGATACGGCAGACAGGGAGGCGAGGCTCGGCGGCAGAAATGTACACAGAGGTGAAGTGAACGAATGGAGACCCTGATAGGCCTGTCACAACAGATGTTCCAGATGCAGCTGAGTGTCAAATGATGCCTCGGGTCGCATTATCATCCATCCTCTGCCTCGTCATACCTCACTGGCAAGTCCCTGGCACCGTCTCTCCTGGAGCCCCGAGACATCTGGGCACATTAATGTAACTGGGCCTAAGCGAGTTGCTCTTATCCTCTGTGTGAAATGAAGGATTCATTGAAATATTGTGCTTGAATATGGCCTGGTCGTGTTGAAAGCATGCCGGAGCCCATTAAGGTGCCTGTGTAAAAATGTAATGGGGAAAATATTTGCCAATACAAGGCAGCATATTGACGATATTAGTTGGTATTGAGCTGCAATTCATGATGATTCCTCCTGTGGGCGCAATTTCTCTGATTGCCACTGATTTGCAAGGATTTATAGCAATATATAGTAATCTCGGCGAATTCAATTGAAAAAGTCTGGATTCAGCAAAACAAAGCTTTATTAAGGTGCTAAAGACTAAAGACTGTGTTCCTTGTTTGTATATGCTGGTACAGGTCCCTTCAGACTGTAGGGCAGGGTTACAAAAGGAAGGCGGCCTCAGGCTGATGCAAACTACACCCGGGACACCATTTATTCAAAATCCAACATATGCAGAACACTTTCATTGATGGAAAGACTTTGGTACTGTATTGAACAACTGTTAATAGTGCAGGTGGTGAGAGAGAATAAGAGAAGGATGCTTCTTTATGGCAGTGGGGAGATATTACTCACGTACTGTACATAAGGACACATCTGAGATACTTGTACTCCACTTGAGTCTTTACATTTAATGCTACTTTACATTTCAAATCAGAGGCAACTTGTGTATTTAGTTTAAACTACCAAACGGTAAACTATATAAAGTAGTTCAAATTAGGTTCACCATGACAAACTACAACAGTGAAAAGCTGCGTAATGTCTGTGATAATAATACAAGCATATAATTTATGATAGAATAACACTGGCCGGATGAGTTTTCTGAATTACGAATACTTACTTTAGACACATTGGGTACTGTTAACTGATAATAGCCTATGTTCACTTAAGCTGCATTTTCATTGCAAAACTCACTTGTGATGGGGCATTTTTATATTGCAATATTGCTATTTGTCCTTTTCCTTCACAGCTGCTTAATTGTTAGCCAAGTGTGCGAATGAACTTGTAGTCGAGCCTATAAAGGGTTTCTTTAAATATGGATTTCATATGATGAAAATATGGATGTTAGTTTCCTCCTTGCGGTCACTGCAGACTTTACTAAGTAGGTCGTGCGTACGAAGTCTCACCGATGTTTCCTCTGTGTTGTGAGACCTATAATTAGTCCGCATATCGCCTTTTGACCCTTCTTCCCCCCGCGTGTCACCCTGTCACAACCCCCAGCGAGCCCCGGCGGTGCGGGGAGAAACCCAGTGTCGTCTCGCTGCGCTTCTCGACTTCCGACTGGCTGCTCATCAGCACCTGCAGGCCGGCGTCGGTCCACACCAGGCGGCTTCCTGACCGGGGACACAGGGACACGAAGCATTACACCGAAGAGCCAGTGTGTGTGTGTGGGCGAGTACCTTTTTCTTTAAAAACTATTTGTTTTGTTTTGTTTCTTTCTTTCATTATCTGGCTTAATGACTCAATGTGGGAAAAAAAAAAGTTTTTTTAATAGGCTACCTAATAGCCTGTTGGACATGTAGCAAACCAGACAATGTGATACACAATGTTACTAGAATAAAAAAAAAAACAATAAAAAAAATTCAAAAATAAACATGCTTTATAAATGCCTGTGGACTTTAAATAACGTGACGCAAAAGTCTGGGAATAATTAGCCGCAGTGAAATTGACACATTTTCACGAGGCTAAGTAGCTAACATCTGCCTTCCAGGCTGTCCTAAAACACCGTATTGTCTTCATAATACAGTGCCGTTGTAGAGTAAAAGCTTTAGCTACCGCCCAAACAAACAAACAAACAAACAAACACAATCTACAACCGATTAGTCTGCATTTAAATGAGTGGAAACATTATTTAACCTTTGACACCTTTACGAGCCATTAAACAGTCAGAGGTCACGCGCCCTCCGGCATCCTTTCCCCCCTGCTCCCCGCGCACTGGCAGCTGGGTTCAAGGAGAAAAAATACATTATTGAAATGAATAATTAGGCTACGTTTCCTTTTGTATCGTGACAGACACAAATCCCAAAGCAGACCCCCCCAACGAGATTAACCTTGACAACAACGCATTCCTCAAAGGACTTCAAATAGGAGACTGTGACGTTCTTAAAATATCACCCAACTGTCCCATTAAATATGACCAATGATATCCTTTTGGGGAGAGGAAGGGAAATGTAAATGATGGCTTTTTTTTCCAACCGTGTTTGAAAAACATGATTAGTTTTATTTTTTTCTTGGCAGTAAGTTTTTTTTAAAACACAAATTTCGATTAAATATAATTTTTTTACCAAATGTTTTGTGCAATAATATGATAATACATTCTTATTAAATGTCCAGTAATTCAATTACTGGATTATTTTAATGTTCCAATTACTTAAAATTATTATTATCCCCTCATAGTTTTAAGCACTTTAGGCTTTTTTTTTTTTTTTTTTAAAAAAGACATTTTGAGGAAAAAAATCTTTTTTAAGTTTTTTAACGACCTCTTGATTCATTAATCAGTTGAACTCTTTAAAAGAAAATTGAATAGGGAAGTCTGTGTATAAGTAGGAAGTATGGTCGATAAGTACATTTATGTGTGTATATGTATATAGTTTTTTTCATCAAACCAGCTGCAGATTTCAACATTTGAACTATAGTGCAGTCTAATGTTTAGACAGCCTCCAAGTCCTGACTGCAGGAGCAGCGGACACATCATCCCAATACAGCAGGGCAAATCCGGCCGCGGAGAAAGCAGAACAATGCTATCAGTGAGGTAAGCTTTTTTTTTTTTTTTTTTAACCCTCCCCCTTCCACATTGCAACAGCAGACAGAGTTTTGAATGGAAGATCTGCTCAAAGACATTTCTTTTTTATGAATTACAAGAATTTAATGTTTATTTTACAGATACAGAACAGTCATTCTGTTTCATTTATTTGCTTTGAATTGCTGCAAGTCAGTGCCATGGTACAAGCTTCTCAGAGCGGCTCAAGATGTTCAGAACGTTTCAAAATCAAATCTTGTATTTTTTTTTACTTTTTTTTTTTTTTTTTACCTCAAACAAAAACATTTGGATGCGTTTCGACACCCTCTCTGATGAGCTCAACATGCAAACATCTCGTCTACCTAGAAGGTTGATGGACTATATAACATATGGCTTTTTTTAAAGCGATTTTAAAAACAAGGCAAATCAAAAAAAGTGCATCCAACACAAAAAAAAAAAAAATATTTCAATTCCAGTCTGTGATCAAAGGTATTGTCCGTGTTAAGGAGAGGTCCCTCCTGTCTCCTCTGTTTGCTGGCTCAATGTCTGCACCGCTCAGGTAAGAGGTGCCCTGGTGTGGAGCTATTGCCATTTGGGTTCAAAGGTCAAAGCAGAACTCTTCAAGGACTCGGAGCAGGTGCCTGTGCTTAACGCAAAGATGCTTTTCCTTTAAATAAATACGGCAGGGTTTATCCAGCAGAGTTTCAGCCCGTGGACGCACCCCACAGGTTGCTTAAGCCATCAATAGACAGGACTGTGTTGCCTTTCCTGCCTGTTTCCATTCCCACAGTACTTAGCGCCGTTAGCCCTGGTGGACAGCAGTCATTATCTGGGCCCGTAGTCATAGTTAGAGGGGCCACTGGTGGCTGAGTACATGTTAGCTGTGGCTGGGTTCATGTGGTGGTGGTACGTGTGTCCTCTGATACTGGGTAAAGGATAGGGCGACGGCCTGGTCTTGGCTCCCAGGTAGTGTTCATAGGTGGTGGGGTACTTGTAAGGGTGGTGGTGCAGGGTGTCCGGGGGTAGACCATGGGGGTCTGGGCGAAGGTCGTGGGGAGGGCTGGGTCGGCCACTGGTGAGTGAGACGCCATGGAGGCCTCCTGGGCCGGGCAGGGCGGGGCTGAGGACACGGGACATCAGTTGGTGAGCCGGGTCGGCGTGTATGGGCGTGCCGCTGGGGTCTCGCTCGTACTCCCGTCTACTGTCTTCTGTGCAGGAAGGGACATGAGAAGAGTCAGAGCTAGCCAATGTGTTGTGCATACCAGCAGGTTACGTATGTTTTCCTAAACTGTGTGTGTGTGTGTGTGTGTGTGTGTGTGTGTGTGTGTCAGTTCTGCACACCATGACGGGTTTTGAATACTTCTACTGATACCCATGTTTTTCACTTGAAGCCAGTAGCAGATTGCACTGTGCACTGACATATAACACATTCTCATTTCACGATTGTAATTCCCCCAAAATGACCAGTATTTATTATATTTACAAAGTTAAAACAGTGTTTGGAGCTCTAGATAATATATATCTAAAAAATCTAATCTAATCTATAATATAATGTAAATGTAATGTAAATACTAATATCTGTTATTGGTAAAAAATAATCATGTATACAAAATTAAAGTATAGAATAAAATAGAATATAGAATAGAATAACTTGTAAAAAGAAAACAAAGTTATTAAATCCCTTCAGATCAAAAAAAAAAAGCTTTTTAAAGCCAGGGTGAAACTATCCAATTATTATTATTATTGAACTAATGCATAAAATCGTATTTTCATTGCAGGTTTTACTGTATATGGAAAACTTTGTCAGTTGCATAATAGCACAAGAACATCTACGATGTTGGCAGTGGATGACATTGACTGGCTGATATTTGATGTTTAATTAAAAGCCAGTATTGGCCTGATACCTCAAATGCACCACTGTGCGTGTTAACGTAATGATACCAAATGAAAAGAAAACAAAAAGTGAAATATGCAAATAAAGAAAGACATTTCCTCTTAAGGGTGAATAACTTAAGGTGGCTGTTTGATGTTTGATAGCAGGCATGAGTTTTGAAACGAAACAAAGAGCGTGCTGCAGACCTTTCTCTGTGCCGTTCTGCTGAGGGGGAGATGACATTGGGTTTCTTGTTCTGGCAAAGGCACTCATTATTGGCAGAGAGCCGGGCCTGTGATTCCTGGGCCTGGAGCAGGGAGAATAGATTCAGTTACATACATATTTAATGAATGTCAAAGGCACAATTTCTTTATTATATATTAAAATGATGAATGCACATTTTAGGAGTTTACACTGTTGCATGTAATTAACATTTACACATTGACAGGCTACCAATTTACAGTGAATGAAATGTGAAGCCACCTATTACATGACTCAGATTGGCCTGTTCTGTAAAATAATCAAAAATTCCCAGTGTAATCGGTTCACTTATTGCTCCGAAGAAAAAAGTGTTTGCATTGAGGCTGAGTATACCAGATGGGTGGGGTCGATTCTATTATTACAATTACGAGTGTGTCCGGTCATTAGTCAATGAGTGAAAATCATGGTTGATTCCAAACAATATGCAGTGACTTCTAAACTTCATTGTGTGTTTTTAATGTGGTAAAAACTATTTTGCAAATCAATCTCTGGCTGTGTTGTACATTTTTACACCGTGTGGAAACATGCCAATGTGACTGTCTGAGTGCACACACTCACCAGTCCTCCGGGTCACAGTCCCTGAATCCCTTTGCAAAGGGATTGCTGGCTATCTTCAGCTGCGTGATCTGAAATCCAAAACATCAAATAAACCTCAGTGCGTACTCAGACACCATGTCATTGCATTAGAAATGACAGCAGTGACAGACTAGTATGACTGACAGACAGATTTAGATGGGGAATCCTTTCTGTCTTCATTTGAACACGCTGCTGTGTTTAATCAAATACGTGAGAAGAGTTACTGGTCTGTTGTTCAGCATCATGTCCATTCAAAGCTCCTATAACTGCCAGTTAATACAGACTCTATTTAGTTCTCCACTCTTCATTTCTGAACTCTTTTGTAACATTTACAGCAGCATGGTGTCTCATTTGTAGATTCCCATACAGGCACTACAGTCCATATCATGAATTATTCACACTCATAACTTATAGGCTACCATCATCATTGCCATTTTTTTTATTTTTCAAATTTAATCTTGTTAAGTTGTGTCATTTTGTTCCCATTTCATGAGTCACATTCTAAATCATTTCTGTTACATTTAATATAAAACAGTTATTTCATTCCCTAGACTGATCACGGTGCGGCCATGTGAATATAATAATCACTATAACGCACCAAGTCTTCACTATTACTTGTACATTCCTGATAGGAACCACATTTTATTCTAATGTTTCACTGGTTACAAGTCGCTCAGAATAACCACTGAATGCACCGATGTGTAAATCTGAACTGACGCCTGGTGGAAACAGAGCAGGGACGACGCAGCACAGTTGCGCGCACAGAGCAAAGGCAACATTTACGCGCGATGGAAAAGATTGTATTAGACATAACTGAACACAGCTGATGCTTTCGAAAAAAAAAGTCTCCATTTGTTGATTAATATTTGAGTTAAAAGTGACCTTTTACATGTCTACCCTGTGGTAATATGTTGTCACTATCACTGTACCCGTAATGCTTCAAACTAAATGTCTAGTTTATGTTTCAGTGTGTGTGTGTGTGTGTGGCTTTAGAATCAGGCCACATAAAGCTGCTGCACAGCACACCGCGTGAGTTTCATACGGGGTAATAATGTCTTCTTACCCGATGGTTCTGGTAAGCTGTGACTGCTGTGAAGCGTGTTTCCTCAAAAACAAAGGTTTTGTAATTCTCTTCGGCATATTTCTCGCTGTCCTTGCGGGGGTCCACATAAACCACATGAAACCTGGGCTGGTAGCGGTGCATGGAGTTCAGAATGATCTGTAAAAAGCAGAGGGTTCATCAACACTGCCCTTCTGAAACCCTATAAGTCGGACTATGTTCGATCTTAGTTGTGTTATTAGACTATAATAAACGAATAAGATCGAGCAAATAAATAAATAATGGTCGGCTAAAAATAAAATAAAGAATGATGCATAACACAACAGTTTGGTGACCTATAAAATGATTTTACTTACAAAATATTAAAACCTTGTCAATCATCTCCTTGATATAAATAAGCAGGTTGATAAATGTCATTAAATGCCTGACAATCGTTTTATTTGTGCAGACGTGCCATTCATATATATAAAGGCCACCTGACACTGTTTTACCAGCACGTCACGGTAGTATATCCACATTTCCATCCAGCAGTTCTGGGCATTTCTCACCCTGTTCAATATGTGCTCAAATAGCCTTTATCACTAGAACTCTAAACTCTAATGCAACATGCGACAGAGTGGAAGATCAAGCGGGAAGCGGTGAAAACATGTCCAGCACTGGAGAAATATTCCACGTCTTTGCCGTCGTTTTTGGAGTAAAGCCTAATGTAATGTGCAGTGGATTGAAAATAGCCTTTTGGAAACATTGGACTATTAGTCAAACTGTCAAGATTTATTACTGTTAAATCACTTGTATCAATCAATTTGGGGGTAAACAAGTGTCCTTAAGTTATATTCATTCTGTTGGGACTTGTTGACTAAATGAGTTTACAGTTAATACAGTCACCAGATTATAGTGGGACTATTTTTGACACCTTAAAGTGTCGGTAAAATCGTACATGGTGATAAATTATGAAACTCTTATCTATAATTAAATCGCTGTGTGTTTTATAATTATTTGCGAAGTGAATTTTAAAACCGATTTCTTTTTTAAATTCTATGCGTCTATTTTTTTATTGATTTTTTTTTTTTTGCTTGCATGCAATCATCCCCACTCGTGTACTCACATGGCCGTTGTCATCCAGCAGGTTGTTGGTGAGTTTGAGTTTATCAAAAGAGACGATCTGTTTCATCCACTGCGCGCCTTTGGCCGGAGAGTCCGGGTGGTAGTGGACCCTGCCCGGTGTGGCGGGGTCAGCCTTACCGGCAACCAGCCACGATGAGCTGTGGAAAGCATACCTGAGAGATAAAAAGAAAAAAAAAAGTCACACAAAGTTCCTATTTTCCGACATTATTTATTTAAATGAAAGTCCCAGGTAGTGCAACAACTAGTCCCACAACTGAGGCTATTTAAAAATGACAACAGGCCTTATAATAAGGGAACAATATGACCGTGAATGCGTCTCTAGTGACAGCATATAGTCACCAATATATTTCTGGTATAAATCTGTTATGAATAGCCTATATTTAATTATTACATATATTTCTACTGCCGTTTTCTTTCTTTTGCTTGTGGAATTGAACACTGTAAAGTATGAGTTGTGCAGCACAGCCAGTGCAGTGTTTACGGTCCTGCAGTAGCAGATGTGTGTGCAGTTGTGCAAATAAATCCAAAAAGTTACCTGTAACGTTTGTCGTCTACGGGCAGGAAGTCCATCAGGAGCATGTAGTCTGCCATGGGGTCCATCCCGAATATTTTCACTTGGAAAGTTGGAAACATTCTCCTGGTTAAGAAACAAACACACGAAGCGACTGTTAGGCTTTAAATTGTTGCTATTGCAGCTCGCATGGGCAAGTCTCCCTTTCTTAAAAAACTGGTCCATTCGCATGTGAACGCTGGTGTTCAATTGTTTGAATTATTTGTAAATTGTCAGAGGAGACGACACAATTATTTGTTGCCTAAATGATCTTTCAGAAAGCCAGCATGTTGGCAGAGAGACATGCAGCTCCAGGCCTGCAGAGCTTAACTTGGCCCGAGCTGAGGCAACAAGAAGACAGAAGCATCAAGCTATTGGACCTGACGTGAACCAGATAAAACTCTCCCTCGTCTCAATGGAGCTTTGGGTCTGTTGCCTTTTTTGCTCCGCTTTCGCAACTAACTCCTGGCAACACTCTTTAACTTCTCTTCTGCTGTTTTGACGACTTCCAGACACGCGGAGGCCTACACACACACACACACACACACACACACACATGTAGTGGAAATACATCCACACGCGCAATGGGCGTTTTTTTATTTATTTAAGTATAGCACTTAGTGTGGCACTAATCGAGTTCAGTTTTGGAGAACAAATATCCAGAATTGTATTTATTGAAAAAAAAATAGTTCTCGGAACATTTAGAGACATTTCTCTCTGCATGCAGATACATTTATTGTGACCTCTATTCATTTATTAACAATCACGTCTAAGCTCTGTCCCCAGACATTTGGATTGAATCTCTTTTGGTGTTATAGATGCAGCGGGTCGGGGAACACATGTTTCCCCCCCCCTCCACTGTATTTAGGTTACTATGTAGGGCAGATCCATATCCCCCAAGAACATCGGTTGAAAGTTGAGTAATCCGCCGAGTCAGTGAAAGGGATCCTAAAATCAACGCTCAATTAACGTCAGTGTTGTGGCTAGGTGAGGCTGAAGGAGCGTCTAAAGTGCTCTGCTGCAGATCTGCTTTCTCCTGTCAGACAGTGCAGAGCCGGTAAACTCAACCCTCACTTTAAGGATTAAATCAATTATCTCATGCCTCTTTATATTACTATAATACAGAAGAACTCAGGACGGCACCTGGAGACGCCTATACGCGCCATATTCACTGTTTACTAGTTGAAAATATACTGAACATTAGTGGAGCATTTTATTGGCTCTTCACAGGGGTCAGAGGTGAACGATGGTAAGAATATTCTGCTCCAGATACAAGCAAGTCACTGGATAAAGTATACATTTTGAAATATAAAATGGCCCCTTTTTAACTTTTTCTAAAATTTGGAAATTAAAAATCCGATTTCCTAAAACGACCAATTAATAACCAAATCAAAACCATATTATTGCGTATTAATACAATTTGTGCATGTACAATTGTTATTTGTGCCACTGAAAAGCAATGAGAGGGAAGCGTTCAGACATTCCTATAATGAGGAAATAAGAAAACGGGTAAACACGTGTCGAGGCCCGAACAAAAACACGACAGCAACACTGTAATCAGCTCGTCCCTGATCTCCGTTCACACATGTAAAGACTCTCGTAGATTAAAGGCCGTAATGTTTCGTATAACAGCGGTGCGTAAAACCGAGAGAGGCCGAGAGCCACAGCTATCCCTGTTGGATCTATAAAACGCAGAAGGATCACATCAACATAGTGTTTACAGCTGACACGCAACACACAACACACACCAGCCTCCATGCGTTTGACCTCGTCTTTAAAACATCTCCAGCAGCAGGCCTGAGCAGCTCACCTGCACAGCTTCAAATCAAATCTATTTTTATAAAGCTAAACGGTCCGTTTAGTTTAATTCATCCGGGTTATAAATATACATTTTAGGGCTTTATGTGCAAGAAGCAAGATTATAATTTCTGTTATCTGTTATAATGTAATAGGGTTTAACCAGTCTGGAGCCAGAAATATGTCATTTAAAGTAAGACAAAACAACATACAATTAAACAGCAAATAGTGAAAAGGGTGTGTTCAGTACGAAGCCCAGAATAACTTTCTACTTTTTTTTTTTTAATTAAACGAATTTATCCTCATGTGGTGTGTAGTCAATATTTGCAATGATGTGTATTTTCAAATAAAAAGAGGTTGACTTAATCGAAGTATATATATATATATATTATCTACTTTGTTTCATCAGCATAAATCCTCTAAAATAATTACATTTTATATGCATTATATGTCTTCTGGTGCCATGGTTCTTCCTTTAGGCAGGCTATCGCGTAGGCTAATATTAGGCTGTTTGTTAGAATAAAGCATATAGTCTACTCGGTATTATTTGTCCGGTCTACACAACTTATAATAACTTTCCAGATGCATCTTGTGTGCTCACCTGCCAGCCTTGGTAACGATCATCTCCGTGCCCAGCTGATTAAATTCGTCCCATAAAGCTTTCATCTCCAGCTGGACGTTAATGTTGGCCACTTTGGGGTTCTTCTTCACTATAGTTTTGCCGTTCGGTGTGGAGTTGGCGGACGACGAGGAGCAGTTGGGAGTCCCGCCGTCACTCGGCGGGACCTGCCCCGGGTTGGACCCCGGGTAGTTGTAGTTGTGCTGGGCGGCGGGGCAGGGCTCGAAGTGGGACTCATGTTGACTGTAGGGGTCTCCGGGTGACGGAGAGAGGTGGTAGCCCCCCGGCGTGTTGAGGCTGCTCAGGCTGCTCGTCGTGAAGGCTGCAACATCGCAAAAATGGGACAGCTGCGTCAGCCACGGACTGGATATGGCTGAAATCATCCCAAAAAACTGGATTTACCAAATATGTTGTGCACTTTATGTCGGTTATAACACAGTTAGTAAAAACAGAAGCAGGTTTCAGTGATCTCCAGGTGCAGATGTCACGCACAAATGCACCCCTTTCGGTTTTAAAAGTTTCCGTCTCGGTTGCTCAATAATCCCTGAGGTTGCATCCACTGCCAGCATGCTACAGTCTGCCTATTCTAAAAGAGCGAACGTCCGAATAGTGACGAAATGTTTCCAAAAAACGGCGGTGCTCGCGCTATTCGCAGAAATGGGTGCGTGTGAATAAGTTTTTGCTTCGGATCGATTGCGCTCTGAGCGGCCTCTGTTGTGTTCTGCTGCAGTGTGTTACACTGCAACCCAGTCTCCTCTCTTATCTGACGCAGAGGGCCTCCCCTTTGCGATAAAACCGGTTCTTATTTCTATTTAGATAAGGAACTGCAGGTAACGTGCCTTTTCCTCGCCTTGGGACGACACTGATTGACAGAGAAGTGCGCCCCTTTTTAATGGGCTTTCCGGCACCCATTTAACTTTTGGATAAGGGTATCGCCCACAACACCCCCGCTAGCAAACAATAGAGGATCTGGTCGGCAGAGTGGAGTGTAAACGGTTCACAAGGTAAACACACATTGATTTGCATGAACAAACAAACAGGCAGCAGGTGACTGTTGCGTTCTCGTTATTGGACAAATAGATCTATGGAATGGATAAACACCCCTCGCCGAGCTGGATATGCTTATTATGGTCTGTTTTTACCATTACGCACAGGGTGCCCGCGTAAACCCTCCTCCTCTTGGCTTCGTTTTCAATCTATTTGATCCTGTCCACGAATTAAAGTTGACTTTTTTTGTTTTACAACGCTTTGGGGTTTTGGAATCGTTTTTTTTCACCACTCTGGCTGCTTTGTATTTAGACTTTTACAACGTGAGCCAACTGTGTCAGAAATATTATTAATTTTTACAATAATTTCATTCATGCATTTAAAACAACTAACCCATATGTGGTGTTGCGCTTTGCTTTCAATTGTTCGTTTTGATTAACCGAGCAAATGCAATTTGGTTATGTCATTTCAGAGACTTATACATGCTACAGCAGCTCTATGGGCATCAACAAAGTGATTTACCTTCCATTTCCCGGGTGACAGTGCTGTAGTGCATTTTTAAGGAACTGTGGTTATGCAGGTCTGGCTTGTCCAGGCCGGTGCTCTGTTTGTGAAACGCTGCGTTTCCTGCTTGCTCTGCAGCCGAAATCAGAGAGGCAATACTGAAAGCATTTGCCTTTGGAGAGAGGGGACCGCCGTCGTCCATAGGCAAGGGATCGAGTCGCGAGAAGCCGTCCCTCCTCCTCCGCTTTCCAACCGCCTAGAAAGCAGGAGAAGGCTGCGCACAATGGAGAGGAACATGCGCCAAAATGGGGTTTTCACATTCCGCCACCGGCGCTCCGTGGGTGAGAGAGTCAGGGGTAGACTGTTCTTAAAGTATTCCCACGGCTTTTGTGAAGACGCGAGAACCTCGACGGTGCTCAGATTCAGTTGATGGACTTCTAAACGCGTCCGAGTGTCAAAACATAGTTCATCCGCAGAGAAAAGAGCGAGAGCTTCCCTCGTTTCTCCTCCGGTCGGTGGCGGGGTGGTGTCATCTGAGTCCTGCCTTGAGGAGAAGCGACTACTGCTACGAGAATGTCAAAAGTGAGCGAGATCCACGCCTCCCCTGCACCACAAGGAAAAAAGTGTCTGCGCTCTGCACTGGATGTTTTATTTCAAAAAGAGTGTCAGTCATTTGAATTCAACTCCAACGTCATTGCAATGTCCGGCTTCAAAGTGCGCAACTTTTCCAGTAAATTATGGGCCTATATATGCGTTTGCATATTTTAGCTGTCCAAGCCCAAGTAGAGCTGCTCCTTCCCCAAGTTTGCCTGGAACACCAGGGGCTGCACTGTTGGTCTTTTACGCAAGAGTTCACTCTGAAATTGTAGTTTTTCTTTACATAAGATTGGAAAAAACATAAAAGGAATAGAAGTTGATTTACATTGTTTAAATAAGGGTGTTTACTGAGCCAAATGTCACACAAATAATAAGAATATTGTCTTTTAATTCAAGAAAATATGGAGTGGAGTCAAGTGAGAAGTGGCAGATAGTTTGACTTTATTTAAGGTATCACTACATATCCAGGTGACACTATCCACATTAGGAGATGTTTTTCTCATTCACACCAATCATCTACCCTTATGCTTATTTATTTATCGACTATTCCAAAAACACTATAATGTATTGCCCAAGTTTCAAGCGATTGTATATGACATTTAAGCAGCCCCTCACCTCTTATGCTACACACAGAAAAATATACATTCGACCGAACAAAGCGCCTTCCGTGAAGTCAGTACACAGAGAATAAACACACGTGGCACTTCAGGCCCGAGCTGGACTTGACCTCTCCGCCTCGCGCCTCCTCCATCGCCTTGTTGCGTCTCAGCTTATCGAGGTTCAGCTTTAATGTGCAGCGACCGAAGATGTGTTTCGTTGGAGCTGCTGCGATAGCGAGCGGATAGTCTAATTTACACGGGAGTCATTGAATTAAGCGTGAAGGCAGCGGCGGGGTTCTAATGGGATAAAGCAGTTAGAGGATTAACTCTTATTTGTTTTGGATGTTTCTCCATGGGAGGCAGTGAGCATAAATAACCTGCTGCAATATGTTGTTTCGGGCAAATATTTGGATAGATGGATAGATAGATAGATGGGACTTTGCAATTTACTCCATACCCGGTTTATTTACTCTTAACTTTATTACTATATTAAATAAATCACGCCTGGCGCAGTCAACACCAGTGTAAACTATCGCCCAGGGAATGCAGGACTTTTTTATTTTTTTAAATAATTTTTTATCAGATATGATGCCATCGATACCGACTCACTTCATCATTGCCAAGTCGGAAGCCCCCTTTGTAAATACTCAGGTGATAACAGACAAAATACAGGAGCAGATCAAAATGGGAAGAGACTGTGTTGGAATTCGCTCGCAGGCCTCAGCACAGCGGAGGCATTCAACACTACACTTATGAACATGGAGACTAACTTTTAGGTTAAGTTTTAAACGGAAAAAAATAAACTTGTTCAACATTACTTTGGGCTTCGTCAGCCCCGCCCCCCCCCCCCCCCCACACACACACATACCGTTTTTAATCAGGTAAAATAGAGATTTTTATTTATGTTTTCATTTTATTTGAAATACCTTTGCTGTGGACTTCACGTGCTCCTGACAACAACTAGACAAAGTGAGCAAAGTATGTGAGCAGCCCTCCCTGATGAGAGGACCCGGGCCTGGACACTGGCTGTTTGTCTCCATACAAATATTATTCACATTGTAGACTTTTAATAACTTTAACAAAATATGTCAAATATTTATATTAGTGCATATATAGGGAAACAGTCTTGGATTTAGTAATTAGGAAAAAGGGTTTTCGTTAATTACTGCTGAGTCAACGTCCTCTTTTTTTTTTTTTTTAAAGTGGATTGAATTGAACTATTTAGTATGAATGTCCCACAGAAGTCTCTTTATAAAAATGGCAACACTTGTAGTCCACGTGTACTTTAAGAGCCTCCACGCCCGGTGGCCCTGCTGATGTGGAGTAATATCAACCGCGACATGTTACTGTTTCATGGAGTTAATTAATGCATCCGCAAAATACATTCAAAGCTCACACTGCAGGCCTGATGTCCACCTTTAATACCTACATTGAAACGTTGAAACTGAAAGTACTCTTTGACTGGTTTTTAATTATTTTTTAGGAGTTATAATGTTTTTTACGCTTTTATTTTACACAGAAAAATAGTACCCTCCCTTATTACGCGTTATTCTCTGCGTTCCTTATAACCTTATATCCCTGGACCGGCGCTCTTGTCTCGGGACGGCACCGTGACATATGAAGTGCACTGACAGGCTATTCTGCACGAGGGTGACAGGGGGCACCCGAAGGCGAACCTGTGCGCACTCGGTGTCGTTTGGCGCGTGCTTTTACGCACTTGAATGACCGCATAAACACATTTGTTTGATTAAAAAAAAAACACAGGCCTATTGAACAAAATTGCAGTTGTGTGTATGTGACATTTTGACAATCACACATCTCGCCTTGTACACGAGAATCTTCTGTTCCTCGTGATCTGCAGGACAGGCCCGTGTGGTCCTGTTGTGGTAACGTGACAAACCAACAACAAAAAACCCTCATTAAATGGCACAGATCTCTTAAAAGTCAAAGGCTCGGCGTCTGCTATTTCTGTGTTATAATAAACAGAGATGTGATTAGGTCATCGGTATATCTGCAAGGACCTGAGGGCGCGCGCTCTCCTCCTCTTCTTCTCTCTTTCTGCTCCCTCTCTCTTTCACTCCTTTGAAGTTTTCGTGATTGTGTTGTGGGGGTATTTCTTCCACCAGTCTTCACATTGATGAGCCTGTCTGTGCCACACTCAGGCTGATAAAATCATTAATTACGCGCTCACATCAGTTAACAGATCATAAATCACGGGTTGTTCCACTCATCATAAAAACAATGATTTTCACATTAATGTTGCGTGGCAGAAGCAGTAGGGACCGAGGCAGCGCACTTCACGTATAAAAACCCTGTCCTATCTAAATATTAGTGTAAATCCCGGAATAAGAGAGAGAGAGGAAGTGAGCAGTTGGCCGCTGACAGCAGAGAGCCCGGGGTGTCCCCTCTCTCCGCGGGGCTTTAGGAAATGCACGGAGAGATGCAGGTATGCAGGAGGAAGTATTCAAAAAGGTGCCTCCATCTGTAGGACCTCCGGCCGGTGGGTCATACGAGGCACAACATGCATATAAATACAAATATTCAATATTCAGAAGAACATTTAAGTTAAAGTTAGATCATTTAATAATACAAGAAAATGAATCTAGGCCATTTGACTACAGTTACATTATATATATCCATGCATCACGATAATCAACGAATAAACCCTACAGAGGACTGAGCCTTTTAAATAACGCTATAAAAATAGCTTCTATTTGCATCGCTATGCTTAACATGGGGACTTGAAGTGTTGCTGTTATATAACTGGGATCTTGAATTTCATTATAATTGAAGTAGCCTAGCAGAACAGTATACACCTTTTTAAATGCACAAAATATATGATTTTTTTTCTTGTGCAGGTGTAAGCAGTCTGCTGCCCTAAAGCACCAGCAGTCGTCTATTTTCTTCGGTTTTCTAAAATTGTGAATGCCTTCATTCACTCCTCCGGTTAAAAAAAAAAGAAAAGAAAAGTCCACGTCCTTTCCCGACATGAAATATCCACATCAGCGCGAATACTAATTGGAGTTTTTCAGTAAAAACGTCCAAACATTTCACCACAGTGTTGAATATTTGTCCGATGTCTATCAGTATTTGTTTTTCCTTATTTGTAATTTCATTTCTAGCGTCTGTCGTTGAGTGGTCACTTGGATATTTTGAAGACTTTTTCCGTGGCGTTGGTTGGTTGCCATCATGAATAATAATAATAATAAAAAAAATCACTTTAATGGTGTATAAGGTAGTGATTATGTATAAATATGCACGCTGATAAAGATTATATAACACGCAAGATGTTATTACAGTGCAGATTGAGTTTATTTGTGCACGCACGTGCGCGTTTGCAGTGCGTATATCGTAAATACTGATGTGGGTTTGTGTTCACTTTGTGTTAAGGATGTTTGCAGATCCACATCGTCCTTCAATAGCCCGCCAGTCATGCGTAAAGGCAACACAGTACAGTAATCCTATAGTCAATTTCAGTAGATACAGTAATAATAGAGCTGCACATATCACAGCGAAGATACACACTCTTCAAGGAATGTTTTAGGAATATTAAAAAAATTCCATGAAATCACTTTAAGATCTGTTCTAGTGTTTTGTGTATGATTTTACAAATAGTTTGGAGATGTAGAGGAGCTGTGGTGTCAATGATTGTTTTAGAATTAGAAGATTTATTTGACTCCTGTGTTAGTCGATAGCTATATTAACCTATTGTAGACATTACAGGGGATTTCTCTATTTTTGTAAAAGAAAAAAAACAAGAAAAAATGAGCCCAAACACATTTCCTTGTTGGCATATAAATGTGGTTTTCCTGTTCAGCCCTGTTCTCTTTGTATTTTGGGGGTCATCATAAAAAGGACATGTGCATAAAAACACAATGGAAATGAACACAATGGCTGACTAAAGGTGAAAATTGTGATTCCCTCGTGTCTGTTTCAGGCAAATTCCAACATATATTCCCACACACACATTGTTAAAACATGGGAAAGTAGACAGGCTGTTGACCTCACCTTTTAATATAAATCATTAAAAAAACCTCATAGGAAGCACAGACATGTTTTCAAAAGAACATTGCTGCACCATAATGAATATCATGTTTTAAAATGACAACACATTTCAGAACTTATTCTTATATGAAATTGATTTATACATTATAGCCCACAATGTGTGTATAAGTTTTGTGCTTGCAACCCAGTTTTTCGTATTAGTCTCTATGGACTCTGAGGTTTGACGACTGCACTGCCTGGTCTATTTGTCCAAGCCGCCAAGCAGAACTAAAAAGAAACAAAGAAAGAAAAGCACCATTTTCACTTTCTCCCTCCCTCTTTGCAGTTGTCTGCGAAGATGTGTGCCACCGCTATTTGTTTATTTTGGGATGGAAGCTCCTCTCTCCACATATCTTCTCCGAGTTAACGAATATAGGCCTGACAGCTGCCAACTGTGCCCTTCAACAGCCTCTGTGCAGCCTGGCCTGTGCAGGCCGGCCTCGACACTCTGCTCCCCTCAGCCCCCCTCAGGCCCCCTCAGCCCCCCCACACCTGAAGCAACACTGCCGTTATCTTTAAGTTATCATCCAACCAGGAGATTACTGTATGAAACAATTGTATGGTAGCATAGGAAAATGCCTAAAAGTCTATTTTTTAATTAGGAAAACAGCAGTGTGCGCATGTCTTTGTGTGTATTTACAGTATACAAGATGCTGTTATACCGCTGCATAGTCTGAATTTCCCTTTCTGAGTTGTTATCAGTATAAATCAAGTCGAATTTCTCATGGAGAAACTGAGAGAGAGCAAAACAGTTAGGAATGTCTGTGTAGGACATAGGAAGGGTGGAGGGGGGGCGGCTTGGAGTCAGATCCCTTTTCAAAATCACTTCTTCTCTTTCCCTCCCGTCTTTGTTTTAAAACTGGGAAGCTTTTAGCTTTTGAAAAGTATCCTTTCCCTATCTGTTGCGCGGCGGCCCCAGTCGTCATCACCTTGCCTCTCCCCGCAGCCCTATTGGAGCGCCGGTAAATAGCTGGCATTCCTGCCACAAAGAACTGATGATGTGGGCTCGGGGCCTCCGTGATCTCCCCAAATTAATTAAGGCCTTTCTTCTTCCCGAGCAGGATCCACGGCCTTTGTCTCTCTAATACATCTTAAGCCAGGTATTAAATACAAGGGCAGGGTTTACGCTCATTATAAATCAGTCACTGCCTGCTTTGCTCCTCTCGGCCTGGCCCGTGAGCCTAAAGAGGCTTCAGTGTAGCAGAGAAGCCATCCTCCAGTCTGGCTCTCGCCCCATGCCTCCTCCTTATCTGCCGCCCCTCCATGCTCCCAACTGGCTTGGTATTTATTTGAATATGAGAAGGCCTGCTTGTTGTTTCTGGCAGAGGGGGCTTGAATCCAAGACCCCTCCCCACCGCCTCATGCCCCTCAACCCCCCGCTCCAACTTCTTCCATCCCTTCGTCCCTGCAACGCTCTCTCCATCTGTCCCTCCTCAGCCACCCTGGCTTGTTCACTCTTCACCAGCCTCTGCGTTCGTGAACTTGAACCACAGCCCTCTTGTCAAGGGCCATTACAGACAGGCTCACTGTGCATGTGTATGAGAGTGTGTGTGTTTAAATGCATGTGTGCATATCCCATTAACTACTTTCCCTCCCTAGCGGAAATTAATAACTGTGTTAGCGGAGGTTAATGAGAAAGCCAGCGGGGTGGCCAGAGTCTGCTTCTTTTCCTCCAAAAACTCTGCTGAGTGAATATTTCCTTTCAAGTCTCTCTGGTCAGTGAATGCACCTTTCAGGGGCTGATCCTGTTTCTTCCACACTTCCTCCTGCTCATTTTTGCTTTCCCGTCAGCTTCGGCCCATCTGAAAAAAAGGCTCCAGCGTCAGGGGTCCGTAAGGTGATGAGTCCCCCTGTACAATTTGAAACGCTGAAGGCGTTTAGCGGGTTTTTAACGTGGTGATTCATTTTGTGACAGCAGGATCAGGAGCGCCTCTTACCAGCAGCAGGAAGTGGATAACATGTCCATTAGAGAAGCCCTCGCACCAACCCCAAACAGTGAAATTAGGGAATCAGAGGCGTGCAGAGATTTGACCTTGAGGAATGCCAACACCACACCCCCGGCTGGAAATGTGCAGCGGAGGAGACAGGAAAAAGAGCTACAATGTGGCTTTTTGTTTGGGCGTGGAGGAGATTTGGGTTGAGGGGGACTATCGGGCCTTCCTGTGCTCCTCTTCCAAGATGAAGAAGCAGGAAGTCACACAGGAGGTAAACAATGTGCAGAATGGAGCTGATACCAAGGGCTGGAATTTACACCACCATCATTCCTGTTGGCATGGCCCCGGGCCAGTTGATAATGGACACGACGCCCACCAAACACTCGGCTTCCATGTTGGAAATATTTCCCCACCTTAGAAAATGTTTACATTCAGCGTATAATGACCTGCAGACTTTTCTCAGTGGTCGTTCTGCTTGGATCAGCCATATCTCAGCCGTGCTCGTTGTCACTCAGTCACTTGGAGAATCTGTCAAAAGCAGCCTCAAAAGCAGCCTCCACCAATCGGAGCGAGCACTGGGCCGTCTGATACTGATTACAGCGATTCATCATGTCAGGCTCTCCCTGCCACCACATGTTTGTTTTGATCTCTTCCTCTCCAGCACGGTGACAGTGAAAGATGAGGGACCATGTGGCCGGGCCGGCACTGTGCCATGGAAACCAGCAGCATAAGCGACATCTCTGGGCCACAGCACCAGCACGGAGCTCCATGTCGGGGCTCGGAGAAAGCGAGCTAAGTTGGGCGTGGGGGAGATTTTGCCGGCTGGCTAATTGCAGACCCAAAAGTGTAACTTTAGGTGATGGGGGGATTAAGGCATGTTGACTTGTGTTCACTGGGGGGGCTAAACTGACACTCTGTTCCCCCCAGAGCGGACAGTTCCTGAAACCCCCTGGAGTCGGCTGGGGGGTCTGGGTCACATTAAGGGGTACTGTGTGGCCTGCTAGGGCAGACCACATGACCAGCTCCTCTAAAACAAGCACTGCTGTGTCCATAATGTCAAACACTTCCTCCATCTGCATCCATTAGCCAGCGCTGGAGGTGGTGAGGAACAGTTGAGAGCTGAAGGAAAACAAAGGGTGCAGAGATTACATGGCCCTCGTATAATGAAAAAGTTCCCTCTCCTATTGTGCCGGAGCAGTCAAAGAATTGACGCAAGGAAATAGTGATAAGCCTTTATGTTTGCATTAAGTAGCGTGTTTTCATTGTTGGAAATTAGAATATCATTCTATTATATTGTTGTTATCATTTTTAAATTCCAATCAGAAGAAACCACACAGTTTCCAATGTTTTTGTCTATATTTAAAATACACTTTTTACACCCTTAAATCAAAATCATATTGTACAAAACGTCATGTAATGTAGAACACATTTTATTCATAGCTTTAACTTTAGCTCTTTATACAGCACAAGTGTGGACTTTATTATTAAACTTAAAAATGTAATGAAATATCAGTTTCAATTCCAGATATATTTTGTTCAAAAACAATCACTAATGTATAATACTTTATTCCTTACATTAATATAGATTTGAAAAGAAAAGCTTCGGTCACATTAATAAACAAAAGCTGCATCCTAACATGGAAAAGTTATCACACATCATGCAGAATACTTACCAGTAATTTATTTTATCAACCAAATCATTGAGAACAAATAAAACTGTAGGGATAAATTACTTGTGTAAAACATGTATAGAGTAGGACAATAAACATACAAAAGCTGATATGCTGTGCAGTCATGTGACGTCTAACTAAATCACTAAATACTATATTTTTAAATAATTAAAAAAAGATAAAAATACTGTTATTTTTGCAAAAAAAAAACCTGAATGGCAAAAAAGACATATTGTTGGTTTTCACAATGAAAAAGCACCACAGAACTATAGCACTAAGCAAAAAAAGCTGATAACTTCAATAATCATAGATTTATTATCCAAAATCCTGATGACATAAGTTGCAGTCATTCCTAACCAGAGACACTTCTGCTTTCACAATAAAACATCCAAGTACACTTCACCTCAGTTGTGTCTGCCGCAGTTTTAAATACCGTTTATTTACACTGATATTACTCTACCTCGCCCATATTTTGGATTCCACGGGCCCCTATCGTCCTCTCCCGCACTGTAAAATATGGGTAGACCCTCTGACAGATGAACTAAGCAGCGCAGACGAGTAGAAATCTTTCTCGTCATGCGTGTTGGAGCAACCTCCCATGTGGCTTACACTGCGAGGGCCTGAACATTGGAGTGAACTGGATGTGGAAAAAAATAGCGCTTGTGTTTGGGTCTGATCTCTCAGCTCATTAATCTTGACTGTAGTTATGCAGTGCGTCTCGCAGACTGGCATATTTTCAGCCAGCTTGAATGTAATGATATTTATTAGAACATGTCCTCACTTGCTGTATGTCTCTTACCATATCTGACATCATTGTCCTAGATACCGAGTCGTGTTTACATATGACTAAGACGAAAAGGGTTGGACATCAATATTGTTCACTTTGTGGTTGTCGTTCCTTTTGTAAAGAATTTTTTTAATTAAACTTTTTTTGTTTTGTTTATCCTTTTTGCTTACCTGCCTAAGAAAGCAAAATTATTTCAGACGTGTATTAAATAGCTATGTACATGAGCCAAACTACAAACTAAAATTGCATAAAATCAAAATTCACTATAGGAATAACCCTACTTTTTACGCACTATACTTATATAGAAAATAGAAATGTAAAAAAATTGTTGTTGCTGACGTGCCTATGAAAGCAACAAAATATCAAACTTCTGAATAGCTATTTAAAAATAACTATGTACATAAGTGAAAATACAACCAAATGAAAAAAATGCCATAAATAGGCATGATAGTTTTCAGTATTTATTGATATTTCAGTTGCAGCAGTTATTTTTTTCAGAGATCTATTTTGTCACAAGTTAACCTATTAAAATCAGGGGACAACATAAAAAAACAGACAACGACAGATGCAGCGCTTGCATACTATTTATTAAAGGTAATTCTTCTGTCTGCAAAGACAAATCACTGCCTCTCTCGCTTCAAGCTTGACTGCTGATCTGTGCTGAACACTGTGCAGCAGGTTAACTGAAGAGAATGTTTGGCTGCAGAGACACTGTGAGTGAGTCAGTGTGTGTG
>CALSCE010010657.1:8984833-8997399 GCA_943593645.1 Bovichtus variegatus | reverse complement strand
TGTGTGTGTGTGTGTGTGTGTGTGTGTGTGTGTGTGTGTGTGTGTGTCTGTGAGTGTCTCTCTGTTACAGGCCTTGGAAAAAGCAGTAGCTCCCCTGTGTGGTTTGCTGGTGTAAGAGCACCTGGCGCCGCAGGGGGAGAGGTGGGCATTTAGGTACCAAGACATAACCTGCACAGCTCCACTGGCACAGCAAGAGGTACGACTGTGACTCCTGTGATGAGGCACTGACATTAGCAAACGCAATGACTCTGCTGTAACATACCTGGATAAAAGCATCCGCCCAATTGGAGGCGAAGCATCGCTGGTAATCTTGAGAATCTAGTCTGAGTTCAAATATTCAAACACTACATGCATTTCCCCTGCTGTGTTTAACCTTCGGCCGGCATTCTTCTGGTTGAAAACACACCTAGAAAAGCCTCTGTCATCACCTGTCTCTCCATGTGACATATGACAACAACACCCCTAATACACACACACACACACACACACACACGCACACACACATACATACACACACATACACACACGCCTGCATACTTATACATCCACACATGAATCGCTAAAGCTGAAAACAATTACTCTCGTTTTCTAGTATCCCTGTCTTTCACATTGTTGTTATTTTTAGCTAACATGACGTACACGCTGAAGCAGAAATACTCACGTTCAAGTGAAGATACTTGCTCATATACACACACAGAGTTATTTGGCTCGAGGCCGTTTGGTTCAAGTTGATGTTTGGGGTGAGCCGTGATATTGCGTAGCTTCAGAGGCGGCCTAATGCAGGATCAGGTGTCTCCGTCCGTATCACATGCCTACGTGGAGTGGATGGATAGCTTCAGATGGCATTTGTCCTCTCTGGACACTGGACACCCCCCCCCCACCTCCAAATATTTACCTGACATGTCTCCGTGGGTGGTGGCCCATCTAAATAAACATGTATACACACATTCACATTGATGGATTTAGCATAGCTACAGATATACACAAAAAGGGTTTTACTGATTTGTGTTTTTTTGAAAGCTGATATGGATGCTGTCCATTCCAGCATTTTAATCATATCAAAATTTAAAGATAAATTCCATTGTGACGTTTATAAATCCTCTGAAATTGCATGTGGGTCTATAACTGCCCATTATACAATTAAATGAATGACTTTCCAATAACACCCACTGTTGTACTGATCAAATATTCTCAAATTCTCAGAAAGGTATTCCCACGATGTAAAACCTAATACACAACACTGGCTGATAGATGCAGAGACACACATACCTGCACACATGCTTAAACACAGGTCCATTCCCGTGTCAGGGCCCATTGGTGTCGACACTTTGAAGTTGTCGGCTGCTTGTTTACTGATGCAAATTAGCAGGTAGGGGACCTTCAGAGGAGCAGAGAGCGTGGCAGCTTCGTGGGTGGTGGGTCCTCCTTCTAACACCGCACCCCAACTCATCTTCTTCAATCCACTCCCCTCTCTGCCTCAACCCCCCCAGCGAAGGAATGCTTTCAGCGGGACTCACCTGGTCCAAGGGCCTATAGGTCAGGCCTGTGGAGGCTGAAGTGAGTGGACCTCAGAGGGGCTCAAACTCTCTACTGCCTGGCCTGGAGCTGCATGGCTTCCCGGTGGCAAAATGTATGTTTATTGATATGAATTTTTGATGCATATCCTCTCTCTCCAGTGAAAACCCTGAATCTTCAAATTCGGTGATTTTAAATATTGCCAATAAACTGCTTATTAGCTAAATAAACCTTTCCAATGCACTGGAGTTTCTCAAAAATGCATTGTATCAAAGCTGAAAACATCTCATAAAAAGTTGTTTTTGAGATACATCATTTTCACAGGGCAGCATTGAAAGTTATATTTAATGTCTCTAAAATATCTAATGTATACAATTAAAAAATATACATAAAAAAATCCTCAACCATTATGTTTGCTGAAGTAGCCATATTTTCCCACAGAATGAATGAATTACTAACATTATCTTATCACATTTCCTATTTTACATAATACTAATATTATGAGATTAGTGTAATAGCTTTATGGTAACCTACTGAAATAATTTTTAATAACTCATTTGTATGCCTCTTAATCATTGTAACAATGAATGTAATTTCACTGAGGGAGGAAAAAGAATATTTTATACACTTTTACCAAAGCACTGCTGTCAGTGGGGTAAGCAGCACCTTCACAGTGAAGGCTTACTTAGCATTTCACATTTTAGTTGGGATGTAAACCAAGGAAGTATCAAGGGAGGCATTGCAGAACACATATTATAAAGCTAGAAAAGACACAACTTGTCTAAATTCTATTTTTTTTTTCCAGTTGCCAAAAAGCAATTCTACATTATTTTCTGTTTTCAAGTATTCTGGTTGTGCAGCGCAGAAATGGGAAATAGGAATCAACTCAATACTGTGACAGAGAGCCGTCTGCTTGGCCAAACAAGAAGAGTAAACAGGAGTCAGTCCGCTGGGATCTCCGCTGCCGCTGCTTTCAATGGTGAGAACGTCACACTCCACCTTTTCCCACTTACTGACCCAAACACGCTGCCACTGTCACGTACAGCTAGCTGCATTGTGTTTGCCCGTGTGTGTGAATGAAAAGCTATGAGTTATAGATGTGTGTGTATTTGCCTGGGTGCAGGAAAATTATTCCTTTTTATAAGAAATTGTGAAAACAGTGTTATTTAAACACGTTGTGTGTTTGGCTACCACTTTGTTATTTGTGTGTGTGTGTGCATGCAGCTATGGTGTGTAGAAAAGCAGATGATGACTGATGATCTGTTGAAATGTCAACATAAACCAAAACAAGAAAACAAACTATGAAGTCCCCTCTTGACCAATGAGGGATGAGACGCAGCATTCCATCACATTTTGTATAATACACAATCGATGGCATACAAGTGACAGTGTGTGACTTAAAGAAACCTTGCAGCTCCCCCAGCTGGTGTTGTATTGAAACAGTTGAAATAGAGAACACCCTTCCTTAAGTTTTGTCAAAGTGTGATCAGCTGCATGCAGGATGTTGTGACTTGGGACAGTTACTGATATACAGAGGCATCTGTGTGTGTGTGCGTGTGTGTGTGTGTGTGTGTATGTGTGTGTGTATGTGTGTCAGTGTGTGTGTGTGTGTGTGTGTGTGTGTGTGTGTCTGTGTAGGAGAATTTGCTTTGAAGGCAAGTCATTACTGTGGACAGGGATTATCTACTACTTCCACCCCCCCCCCCCCCACAGTGGCTTGTGACAGCCGGCGGTGTCAGTCACTTAGTGCAGTGTGTGTGTGTGTGTGTGTGTGTGTGTGTGTGTGTGTGTGTGTGTGTGTGTGTGTGTGTAGGATTGTTTGCATTAGGGGTGGCTGAGTAAACAGGGCTCAGGTTACCTCTGAAGGCTTTTCCAAATCATTCATTCCAATTTAAATGTGGAAAAATATCACATGGGTGACAGGGGAGTACATTACTTGGTAGCACCAGATCACGTTTGTTTTCACGTATAATGAGGGCTCAGATCACATGTGACGAATCCCTTAATACATCCAGGGATGAATCTCCCAGCATGCTGTCTGGCTCTTTTAACAAAAAATGTCTTGTGTCCACACTCATTCAGATCCTTTTCTCAGAATTTGCGATCCATGCTGGAAGCTAAAGAAAAGCAGTTGATCCTGTTCTTTCTCCTCAAATAGTTCACTGACAGTTGACAACCCTTTCACAATCACGCTAGTTGCTTTGCTAGCATGGTTAGCAGTAGGGCTGCGACTCATGATTATTTTCATTATCGATTAATCTTCAATCTCAATGTCTTGTTTTCTCCACAAGTCAAAGATATTCTGTTTACTGTCGTAGAGGAGTAAAGAAACCAGAAAAAAAAAAAAAGAAAAGTCATATTTCAGAAGCAGGAAAGAGAGAATTTAGATTTCTTTTTTTTCTGAAAATGTACTCAACCCGATTAATTCGATTATGAAAATAGTTGCCGATTCATTTACTAGTTGAAAACGAATGGATTAATCTCAGCAGCTCTAGTTAGCGTCCTCAATATAAGTGCTCTCATCGATACGTCCTGTGTCTGAACCAGCGTCACACATGCTGCTAACAAACAGCGAGGCTACAGTGGGACTCAAACAGTTCTGCAAAACAGAAACATCTGACAATAACACATCTTGTTTGATGTGATCAGAGGTGACAGAAAGTTGGCTTTTAATTGGAATTACATCAGCCATGTTTGCGAAAGAAAGAACCAAATCTAATCAGCAGAGAATGATGGGCCATTTGTCGACGTTTTCTAAAAGATGTTCTGCTTTTCATGTCTCCGATTACTGAATTAATAAAAAGAAAAGAACAATTAATAAGAAACAGCCGCCAATAAAAGTGATACAGTGTGCAGAATAACAAGCTAGAGATGAAGAGTTTACAGATGCAGAGTGCATCCAGGTGACAGATGCACTCGAAACAGACACTCAGATTAAATACAGAGCAGATTTTATTCACCTTTATTTCTTTCATCTTTGACCACTGGGCTGTTTACGCGGTCTGTTTCTTACCTAAAAAAACAGCCACGCATGTGACAACACAGATGTTTGTTATAGCTCGCTAAGAAGTGGCAGAACTTCCAAGGAGCTTTAGTTGTTTCTCATGTTATGCTTCACATCCCCTCCATGTTGCTTTGTACAGTCATTAAGTGCTTTTGAGTAAGTGCAAATCAAGTTGAAGCATTTCCACCTCGAGCAGATGCACCTTCGCTGCCAGTTTATCTTTCCAAGCTATTTCATTTTACACCGTTTCCCATAAATGACCAAGACTCACATCACAACAGTAATTATACATAAATCAGCTTTTTTTATTTCATGTTGTCTCTATGTCTGATCCCTGTCAGCTCTGTGATTATCACCAAGACACCTGTGAGAACAGGGAAGTGAGACACACACATACATATGATGCTAATAAGCCTGAGAGATCCCCCTGGCTATGTAATGTGCTTCCTCTCTTTACGTTCAGACATTCCTGAATGTTGCAGAAAGAGAGTCGTGGGGTTTGCGTCTGTGTGTGTGTAGCAGAAAGCCGTTCTTCAGATGCACACGTTAAAAAGAAAGATCAACAAGCTCCCAGCTTCTGATTGCAACTAGAACAGTGTAATGACCAGATATTAGACCTGATATAAATAGTTCAATCTCTTTGTTTACTTCTTTATTTTCTAATTGAGAAAAAGTACATAATTTGACGCCACAACGCCTCTATTACCACACATTTCAGACACCGAGGTTTATGTGTGCCGCTTGATTTTACGGTAAATTCTTCATTATTATTTAAAGGAATACTTCACCCACATTTTTATATGGTGTATAATTCTTGAAAAAAACTTTCTCGCAAGCCTCCACAGTGAACGAAGAATCCCAAAAACTGAGAAATTGAAGCAAAACTATATCAAAAATATCCATTTACAAACTTTCACACAACTTGTGTAGTATAATCCAAGTCTCATTTATCCAGTCATATGCTCATTACATCCCAGACAAATGCATTTTCACCAAAACCTCACTATTTAAAACACTTCTGCATAAACAGTCTCAGTCTTGTACTCAATAACACTACTAAAAATACATGTTTGTGAAGTAGTGAGCAAGAAAGAGTCCTTTAGGTTATATGGTGCTCACATGATGCATATTCCTGAATAAACGTGTGTGGGGGAGTCAATAGGGGCCCACCAGCATATTTTTATTTGGGGCCCCTTAACGGGTTGATCGTCCATGCTCATGGTGTAAGAGCTGTTTCAGAGGTCAGCATGGTACAACCTCACAACTGATCATCGCTCCCTCTTCTTATTCCACTTTCTTTTCTCTTGTGCCCCTGGCTTTCCTTCTTACTTTGACTCTTTTTCTATCTCCCCCCCCCCCCCCCCCACAGCTTTGATTTATCCCCTGCTCTGTTTTCCCTGGACCACATGGCCCGGCAGTTTGCCCTAGCTTCACTCATCCAGAACCGATGTCATTCAGATCCAGTTAAATAAATGGCCCTATAAATTTCCTCCAATAATAAGCCCGGGTGCTGCTGGAATGTGCGGCAGCTCGTTGGGGACGGGCGGGGGGGTGAGAAATCCACGCAACCCAAAGACCCAGACGGCCTGGGCCAGTGTGAGAAAGCGTGGATGCTGTGTGGATGAAGAAGAATCTGGGTTGAGCAAGTGTGTGTGTGTGTGTGTGTGTGTGTGTGGGGGGGGTCTGCTCACTGGGAGCCGCAGTAGGAGTGGGTGTGAGGGAGGTAGGGGAGCGGGTGGGGGATTCCAGGCCCCTGTCTGCTTCCCTACCTGGAACGAGACCTCAGGGACATTTTAAATCAGCCCACCCAGAGACAGAGACACCAATCGGGCCTCTGTCAGACCCGGCTAAATCAAGTCAAGTCAAGTGTGTTTGCGTGCATGTGCATCTGTGCATGTGCGTGTATCTGCACGTGTGTGTCTAAAAATGTATGTTGCCGCAAGCCTGCATATATAATCACCAACATCACTGTTAGCTCACGGCCAATCCTTAGAGTCTGAAATATTTCCTGAATAAACTTGGAAGCAATACATTTAAATGTGAAACGCTGACAATGTTAAACAAACAAATTACGAATGAATCGGAGTGTTTGTCTATTTCTGTGCATGCATACACAAGTAAGTTGCAAAGGTGTGTGGTGGGACGTGAACCTATGACAGAGCAGTGGGGAGAGACTGGACCTGTAAAAACGTGTGCTTCCAGTAATATTGTTGCTTTTTTTGGTGCAGCTTTAATTAAAAAGTTCAAATGGACCATGCTATGCTGTGTAACTTCCATGACTCAAGGATCCTGGTATCAGAGAAAGAGCCCACTCAGTAGTAAGTATTTCAAGGACAATTCTGCATTCCTATGATCTTGTCAATCTGAAAATGTGTGTGCGTGCGTGTAGGTTTTGATGTTATTTCATACAAATGTAATTCAGTATGGAATGCGTTTGTTGAACCTTATGAGGTTTCAACATCTGTAAGCATAAAATAATAAGAAATAACTAAAACTTTTCAATTGATATCTTCAATCACTTTCTGTTATCTGAGAAGGCAGAAACACTAAGCTTATGACGATTTAATGTAGATGCAAATTAAAAGTAAGATGAGCAAAATGGAAAAGAAATGTTCATTAGCTATGTATCATTTTTATATAAATGTAACAGATGTAGTTTGTTCACATTTGCACACATCATTTTTTACTCGCTACTTACTTGGTCCTGATACAGAACTGATAAATTGACAAGCTAAAGCAGCTGTTGAATTGAAATTGCTTGCTTGTTTCGTAGAGAAGACGCTTCGTTATATGCAATCAGAGTCGTGTTACGGATTGGAGCTTCTTCTCCAACAAAGGATCTTTGGCTGAATACAGACATGTGCTTGCAGAGGAGCACAATGAGCAGACAACGGCCTCCATCATCACTTGAACTTTGACCTTACAATCCAATCTGCACTTCACAGAGGGCGAGTTCTGCTGTCATTTGTTGATCTTTTTCACTCAGTCACAGTCTGTGTGTTTACCTCCAGCTGATTTATTAGCCCTTCACTGCAGTAGCTGGCTGGCAGTACATGAGAAAAATGTCTGACCCCCGCACCGTTCCGCCGTTATGAGTCTCTGTGGGAAACAGGGAAACTCAATATTATTTCTCCCACCAACTGAGGGATGCGCTTAACACGAGGGGGTCGGACGGCTTGTGGTGGGGTGATGTTGTGGGGGGGGGGGTTAGGTGGTTGTCATGTTCATTTCACAGCACAGCAGCAGTGACAGCATGAGAGGCAGACAGTTCACATCAAAGAGCTCCACTCACCTTCTTCAGTGTCTTCTAAACCCTTCCCCCACCGTGGTGCAAACAACATTACGTGGCACTGTAAAACAAACACATCCAGAGCGGCCTGGCTTTGAACTGATGGAACTTTCATTCAAAGAGCGGCGAGCAAGCATTTCCACCGACCTAGAGGTTCTGCAGGGGTTTTTTATGGGTCAAAAATATCCCCACACAACAGATAGTATGATATCTTACTTCTTCAATTTCCGTACGTTCTCCTACGAATGGCCAGCAATGTCAATGTATGCTTGTTACATGCACACGCACAAAATAAACTTCCGTCTTCAGAGGAAACCACACCAAAAGATCGTGGTTTGGGTTAAAATAACTATGGAACGAGCAAAGTTGGATGAAAAATATGTCAACGTTTGGGCTAAAATAATGACGTAAGTGGCGTTACTTAAGAAAGGACATTGAAACATTGACATGAATTGATTCTGGTTGCACATGGGACATGAACAGAGGTCTCCTGACTGAGAGTCTGATGTTTTTGGACCCACCCATCCACTACAGCTACCACTGCTGTGCTTTGTCGCTCTTTATACTTCCTGGTTCACAGTTACGTGGAATGTACAAATTGATTTTGTGGGATATACAAATTGCAGCGCATTACTTTTGGTGGGTATATCTATGAACACTGTGTGAGAACAGCCTGTGTGGGTGTGTGAAGGAGGTGGAGGGTGACCATCTCCCCCCGCCACTGACTCCATCCCGTTCCCTCTCCTGGTCCAGTTATGGAGCCGAGTGACTGGCCCACTGTGCGATGTCAGTGACCCGAAACCAGTTTACTGCCTTAAATCGCTGGCCCTGTCCGCCACCCCCACCTCCACCTCTCTCCAACGCCACACTGCCACCCTCTTGTCCGTCGCCTGTAGAGGATGACAAATCACCCACAGCTCCTTAAATGGGTCTGAGACCACGCGTGGCCCCAGGTCTCCTCCCTGCAGCCTGCCCTGTCTGCTTAGAGAGGGGATTCCTCATCCTGGAATGAGGCAGCAGACCTGGTCAGCCCTCCACCTCCCCTCTACCCCCCCCCCCCCCCCCCTTCTCCCACAAGAGCTCAAGCTTATATCTATGTGTTTATCGAATCTACATGGAGAAAATAAACGTTGTTTGAGCGTGATGTTGACAGATCGGCTGGAAATGATGAACGTCGGCCGTAGTGGAAAGAAGTGGGCATTTATCACCAGGAGGATGGATACTGTTTTGTGTGTGTGTGTGTATGTAACATCCCTGTTGCATGAAATGATCCGTCCGAGTGTGTGTGTGTTTGCGTATCTGTTTCTGTGTAGCTTATGTTTGCATACCTGTTGCATGAATTGGTCTGTGTATATGTATATGTGTGCAGCTGTGTGTGTGTGTATGTGAGTGTGTGCTTACTACATAACAGTCTGGCTCCCATGTGAGGCAGTAAATCTATCATTCCTGCTGCGTTTACCTACCACTTCACAGAGCTGTATGTCCAGTGTAAACAACGTTTATCACTGCATGCAAATGAGCCTGTAAGCCGCAGCCTCCACAAAGACTCCATTCACTCCCAGCATGCCGTTCTACCAGCACGTTGAATCCGATACCCCAGATTACAAGCTTACTCCCAGGCATTGTGCGCTGCATTGCTGTCACTCACGCTCTACAACGGTTCCCTCCAAACATCATTTTGCAAATAGTCTACGTTTTCCAGAGCCATTATTAGAGTTATGACCAATACCAGTCCACATAAATGTCATGTTTTAACCTTGACAGGCCTGCTGTGGACACGAGAGACAAGATTTATCTCCATTCCCTCTTCTTTTCCTCCCTTTTTCATCTTCTATTTCCTCCTCTTGTAACTCCTCTCCCTTACCCCTCCTTTCCTTTTCTCTGTTCCCCTCCCTGCATCCTCTCAAGGAGGTGGTGGTATGTGTTGATTGTAGTGATTTTGCTGTTACAGTACATTATGCATTTCTGCCCTTGGGAAACAGCACCATGGTTAGACTGATATGTCTGTCAGACAGTATGACTAATATTATCCTTTTATTAAAAACCCTGTTATTTAACTCTCATGCGATGAAAACCTGGATTAAATATAATACATCAGTGATTGGATTCTACAGCAACAGGTTCAGATTAATAATTGTGACCACTACCAGATTTTTTTTTTGTGTCCCATGATAATCTTATCATCTTTGGCATAAAGTTCATATTGGCCATCTGCAGCTATCAGCCTTCAAAAACTCACTCTGGCTGAAACCTGAACAGCAGTAGCATGTGTTGCAGTAAATTACGACTTAGGGCCCCACTGGGAAGTAAAAAGATTTATAGGACACTAATAAGCACTATCTCCTCAGCCGATCACACTACAAGAGGACTGTGTGTGTGTGTGTGTGTGTGTGTGTGTGTGTGTGTGTGTGTGTGTGTGTGTGTGTGTGTGTGTGTGTGTGTGTGTGTGTGTGTGTGTGTGTGCGTGCGTGCGTGAAAACATATGAATGACAAATGAGAAGCAGTCACAGTATGCAGGATAACAGCAACAGAGATCGTGGAGACAAAGACACATTAATGTAAGATGTAATGTGTATGGCCACATAAATATATCAAAAATAATTCATTCACACATTTACATTTGAGTTGCTTGATTTAAGGGGTACGCAAGCAATTTACTCGGGTTTGGGAGACTTGCAAGACGGATAAAATACAGCTGATGCAGCAGAGGCTGATATATCCTCAGTTTTATTCCCTCGTATTTGTCAAGTTCCAAAAACGCCGGAGCCCACATTTATCATAATGCACCTCAAAACGCCGGAGCCCACATTTATCATAATGCACCTCAAAAGCAGTTTTCGATAGACGTCCTCTGCCTTGTAAACACCCGCGTCTGACAAACTCCATGCCCCAGTTTGTATCTGAAGATTTCTGTGAAAAATTTCTCCAATCCCAAACTCTGATAACCCTGACGACATCACCAGAGTTATTTTATCACTTAAGACTATACGTGAGTATGCACGTGCTAGGCTCTGTGATCATTTTGTAAACGGGAACTATGACTAAATATGTTCGTCGCGAAACGATGACGACGCCGACATTATTAAATACTTACTGTGACTGTATCAACTTTCAATATTTTTGACGAAAAAGGACAAAACTAAAATGTAGTTTAAAAAAAAAAAAAAAAAACTCTTGATTTTTGTTGACCAAAAAGAGGAGACAACACAACACAACATAAATACAAAGCTAGAGCTTCATGAGAGGCCAGAGAGCCTAAACTAATATGTTTCTGTATGTGTGAACGCAGCTTTACACACAGTTTTGCAGCAGCACCTTTCTGAACCTTCTCCTCCCAAAAGGCCTTTTGATATTTTAGGCTTCTCTGCTCTCAGCCAGACACACTTCTTTCTCAGAGGAATGACTCTAATAAAAGGTGTTGCAGCTAAACTTATTCCATATCCAGCCTGGCTCTGTGTGTGAGGTTAGGACATGCTCCCTGTCAGCACTGATTGGTTGGACATGGTTGTAAGAGCTGCCTTTGACAGAGCAACAATACCATCAAATCTGACAGACGCTCGCACAAAAAGAGAGAAAGAGAGCTAATATGCTGACGTTGTGAGTGTGTATGTGTCTGCATGTAGAAAGACACAATAAGCACCTATCTGTTGTGTGTGTGTGTGTGTGTCCCTGTCTATCCGTGTGTGTGTTCACCTGTGACCGTGGCTATTCATTAGAAAGAGATGAGCTCATGAGGGTGGGTCCGACAGAGGGATTGGTGAGTGTATGGGCTTGCGGCCCGCTTCAAATCCAAGGTTAATCCCGGCCTTTCACACTGTAGAGTCTAGTTAACAGAGAGCGTGGTGGGTGGGTGGCAACAAGATAAAGTACGATTGCATAGAAACATAGTGAGGAGCTACACATTTTTTTGTTGGTTTTTGAAAATGTAGCATTTTTTATAACATATGCTGAACCGCTTCAAGCATATAAAGTTGCATCATTATTTTTCCCAAATGTACAAATTTTTAAAGTTTCCTGTTAATGATTTTCACAATGTTCCTGTCTCATGGATAATTTAGCTAATTAAATACTGTAGTTATGTTATGGCCATCAGTTTAAAATTATTTCAGTTTATTATGGCAAATAGCTCTAAATACTACCACAGTTGCAAGAAGAAGCAGGACAGAGCTGTGGATCAGAGCTGTGGATCAGAGCTGTGGCGAATTCCAAACATTTGAAAAAAAAAAAAAAAAAACACTGAGCCATACTTGAGGAATTCAGAATCCAGCATGTAAAATAATTTTTCTAGAATCTAAAAAATCTTGGGGGACGGAGGGGAGATGGTCAGTGTGTGTCCAAACCCCAAACGACTCACTGTACATTCAGTCTATTTCATGCACAGTCACAGTTGCAGGACTGACATTACTTCCAGTTACACACAGACCCCTCACATGTCGTGCCACCATCCCCAAACCTCAAGCACACACTCCCTCTCAGGATTCATATGTGCTTCTTGGCAGCAGCTGCAGCCCTTTGTACTGTGGGTTTAGCAGTGTGTGTATGCATGTGTGTGTGTGTGTGTGTGTGTGTGTGTGTGCGTGTGCGTGCGTGCGTGTGTGTGTGTGTCTGTGTGTGTTCTCTCCCACCGCCACAGCTGACAGGGCATTAAACCACTCAGAGCAGCATGTAGCCACTGGCATGTAGTCTGCACAGGATTTAGAGGGCAGAGAAAGTCACAATGTTTTTCCTTTGGTTGCCCCACACACACACTTTCTGTCT
>CALSCE010010657.1:8960676-8984823 GCA_943593645.1 Bovichtus variegatus | reverse complement strand
CCCTTACTGTTCTCAGACATGTGCGCACACACACACACACTTAGACAAAAAAAAAGGTGAAAATCCATTGCGAATGATGAAATCCATCCTTTGAGGTTTACTTTCCTGGAAAGAATCTCTCTTTCTCTCCCCGGCCTGATGGATTGTTTCGCCCTGTTTTAGTCAACAGAGAATTCCACAGGAAACGACGGTAATTAAGAAATATTGATGCTGGACACATCTATTTGCTTTTCCAAAATGATCATTAGCAAAATTCGGCTGCAGTCGTTCATCACTGTACAGCAGCACCTGGCATCAGACACACACGCTCGCTGCGGGCCTATCCCAGCATTTCTCTCTCCGATGACTTCATTAGAGCTCGATTTGCTGTCCTGTAAACATATGTCTCTGTGGGAGATATGATATAATGGCTGGATCAACTATTCATCTGTCTTCCATACACATGGTAAAGCATAACATCCCTCAGTGATACAAGGGGTGGACAAAACACTGGAGTCAACATAACACAGACTTTAACTTTGCATGCTGATAAGTTTGTTTTAGCTTTAATAGGCCTCATGATATGTTTTCAGAGAAATATGAGGCAATTAGTGAAGCTTGTAAGCAGAACATCAGTCACAAAAGCTGAGTGAAGCCTGGGAAATTGTCTCACCATTATGATACATTCGAACAGTCGCGGTTTTCCTTTCAAGAAACAGAATAGTCGCTGAACACCACCAGTTGAACTGACATTTGAATTCTCCTCACTTTTTGTGTAAGGAAATGTACATGAAAATAATACAGCACTTAATGTGCATATTTTAAAATTTTTCAAAAGTGGAATTTTTTTTTTCAAACATATTTCTGGAAAGAACTGTTAAAAGGCTTTTACACACCGAGGTGTTTTTTTTTCTTCTTCTTCGTGCGATTAATACGCATGTCAATATGTTTTTTTGAACTGTTGTTTTTGTCATGAATACTTTCACACAGAGCGTGAATATTACACGGCAAAAAAAGTGGAATTTCTTCTTGGAACAAGGTTGATTTTTCTGAGCTTTTGAACCGCAAATAAAGGCATCAACCAATCACGCTGTCAAAACGTACTCTACAGTAGTGTAGCCAAGGGTGGTGAGCAGCGCCTACACTTCCTTTCATTGAACAACTGTTGCAACTGTCGCAAATTTGCATCGATGCAAATCCGATTCTATGAAAAGTTCTGATGCAAAATATTCGCATTTTGTATATTTCAGCTGAAAACAAGCTGGCATTCAAATCTGTCTCCTAGAACATTACAATTGCAATAGCAAACATGCATACGTTCTCTATTGACATACGGTAATGAGGAAATGTTGGTAATTAACATCTGGCCAGTCACAAAAAGGATACTGAACGTACCAGTAAAATGTCCCCAGACAACATATTTCATTTATTTTTCTTTCCTGCCAAAATATCCAATCTTGCAGTACATTATCTGCTCATATTGACAACCACATTGTTAAATTTTTTCATAATTATGTTTAGGCACTCAAGGCGGGTTCGGGAAAGATTTTTGTCTTGATTAAATACCAAAAAGTCCAGTGACTTAGTGAGTAGCATGAGACACCCGCCACAACTGTGACTTTGTGGTCAACGCATGTAGTGCTTCATTCTCTCAAAAACAAAAAAAGCCTCTAAACGTAATCCAGGCAGCGATTATGCTTGTCACCACAGCGTTAGCGGGAAGACAATTTAAAAATATGTAAACTTAATTCTGTAGAGACAGGGTCGGGCCATTATAAATAATAATAACACTGTACTTACCAAGTTAATTGCTGAAATCTGAACATGGCAACATCACTAAAAATACGTCCAATGTGTAAAATTACAACCCAAACTGTCTGTGGTCAACGTCCACTACGGAGGTTTTCCGTGCAGGTTTCCTTTGAGATGACAGACATTTTGTGTATTCTCACAATTATTTTTTAGCTCTAACTAAAGTAGTTTAAATCTTTAGTATTACCGTTGTCTTATTGTCTGACTGCTTGTGAGTTTTGCCATATCAGACTTTGTTGTAGCAACGTTTCTGTGTTCTCGTGGTGAGTGCAATGTTATTATTACAGGTAGAAATAATGGCAAGAACTGCAAAAATAAGATCCCAGTTGTTTTGACTTAAAAGTCGAGTCTCTACAATTACCACAAAATTGATCCACATCTCTGAGTCAGCGTTTTTATTGCTCGCATTCAAAACAGCTTTGCCACCCAGATCAGGACACACAGAAGCCTCATTAATGAGGAGGAGCACAGACCCTGCAGCTCTGGAAAATATAATGAGGTCTAATGCATCTTTCATTTTTTTGCCTGGATCCAGATAGGTTTATATATTTGGAAGAAGCCTCTTAGGGTCTCATTACACCCCATCACGGTGACATCACTCTCTTGTCGAGGTGGGCGCATCGCTGGAATCCCCTGACCAAAACATCATCTACAGTAGGCAGAATTTCTTTAATAATTTCTTCTCCCAAACCTTTTCTGCCGCCCCCACATTTGTAGATAAAAAATAATTTGACCCCCCCCCCCCACTCCACCTACATGCATCCACATAAAAAAACACGTTAGACGTTTCCTTTGCTTGCAAACTCCTGGGATTTATTTGAAACATTGTCTGTCATTAATACATAATCTGCAACTTTAGTGTGTGACGTCTGAAATAAGGAACGCGTCACTTTTAGAGTGACACTGCAGCATGCATCTTCAACGTTTCTACTGTGTAACAGCATTCATTGCTTTCAACAGGTTTTCTCAAAATTTCTGCTCAACAATGACAAGTTTACCAACTCCCTGGTAAAAAAATAACAAAAACATGAAAATTGTCTTTGCTAGAATTAGCCTACACTTATTTTATTGATTAACAACCATAACCAGCCTGACAAACTCGCTGCTGTCTGAATTAAACAGCGGTGAATAATTTATCTGCCTGAGCTGCAGCATACCAGCTGAAGTGCAACTGTAGCAAAACACAGAGGTGTTGGCACATCAAACACTCTTATGATCCATCTGCACAACTTATTTGTATTGATTTATTCCAACCACTAGTGCCTCTCACACCTTATTGAGTTGGGGTAGTGTCTGAGAATGTAGGCGTTTGACTTTAATTGCAGTGTCTGTGTGTGCTGAGACTCTGATTTTGACTCCTGCTCTAGTACTGATTTACTGCCAATGTCTGTCTCTCACACACACGCACACACACACACACACACACACACACACGCACATGCACACCTCTGCTGCTGTTTAGCTCTGACAGCACAGCAAGAACTCACCTTAAATTACTGATCACTTGTAGTGAAGTTAGCGTGTGTGTGTGCGTGTGTGTGTGTGTGTTCCTGCAGGTTAATTTACAATCAGTCAAGCTCATAAATCAATCCCAACAGTAATGGCCAATGTTATCTCCAAGTATCCAGTCGACAAGCGAGGCGTGTTTAAGTCCTTGATTTGTAGAAGAGGGAAAGTGTGAAAAGGACAGAGAGAGCAATGAGGCAGTGATTAGTAATTCTTCCGTAATCTTGTGAAATCCGTCTGCATGAAGTGTGTGTGAAGACACAGATATCCAACCAGCCTCAGGGTTTGTTGTTTTCTGGCTGAACCGGAACTTTGACCTCCCCGGAGAGAAGGAGTTCACTCCAAGGTATCATCGTTTCAAAAAGTCACTAGACACTTTCTCTGCTAAATGAGGATTGATCTATACTGGTTTATTAAGGATGATGCCAGTAATACGTAGCAGCAGCCTACTTTATATATTCCTTAATGTTAAAGCAAGCTCATCTTTCTAAAGCTACTTAATCACACTTTAAAGCATCAGAACGGCGTTAAAAACACAGCAATGAGGCAGTAATATATTTTAATTATCCTTAATGCAATAATCTTCAGAGTAACAATCAGTCATGGGAACTACAATAGTAGGTCCATATGCAAATATTCCTTTCAAGCAGTGAATTACTTTGTGTGTTGACATGCGTGTTAGTTAGTTTCTTATTTTCACAGCATGTTCCCTCTGTCTTGCTGAATCATTTTCCCTGTTAAGCAACAAGGACGAAGAGAAAAAAGAGAAAGAGCTCTGGCACTTGTTGCGACTCGCAGCATCCAGTAAAAGGAAAGAGGCAATTACAGAGCTGCTTTTCTAAAGAAAACCCACAACTCTGGCTGAGGATCCTACAATGGTCTCCATGCCTGCATCAACAAACACAATAATTGAATGTAAATATACAAATACTGGATGTTTGAATATTTTATGTAATAAACTAGATTACTCCACAAATTTAGCATTACACTAATATAACAATGTCAGACTCCTGATGGACAGGTTACGGAAAAGTCAAAATTGACGCAGCAGAACCAGAAATATCATCTTTTAATTTATTGCGTCTTACTTTTCAAAATCTGCCACCTACATTACCCGGCTGAGATTTGAGGTGAGGTCTGGTAAGCCCACTTCTTTTCAACTCCACCAGATTTTCTTTATTTCATTATCATACTTGTGTACCAACTGAACGCTGACTCAGATGACATCACTTGAGGCACTTTATCAGACTTCGTACAGCACAAAAGGCTTTACACAACTCTTTGCAGTAGACCTCTGTAAACAGACTTTGATGTGTAAAATCAGTGGAGTTCCCTCGTTAAATACAGGTTTAAAAGTTTGCTTTATTAAATAGAATAATACAATTTGCCCTTGATTTAGAAAGTATCTTAAAAAAGTATACAAATGTGCTTCATTTGTAACAGTTGGTTGGTGGGTCATGTGACTAATCATGTGACCATTGAAAGGACGGAGGAAGCATCACATCTGTTTGACATGATGAAAGTCCACACGGGGTCCAAAAGTTGTCACAATTAAGTGGTGTAGTTTACTGTGCAGGCTTTTTCTCTTTACATGGACATCAGGTCTTCTTTATCTTAACAGTGTCAAATTATAAATTCATTTAATATTAAAGTGTTAATAATGTTCGGCAATCCTTCCCTCATGTACCAACGCAGGAGTCTGCATGTGTGGCTTTTTGAGCCCCAAATGTCATGTTACGGAGAAAACTGAGATGAACTGAATGTTTTTCTGTGAAACAGACACGGACCACAATTTCATGCCAAGACAAAAGAAATGAAAGATGTCGATTCATGTTGTTGATTTAATACTGAAATGTTCATCTGTTTATACTTTATGTGAGGATACATACTTTTGATCAGAGTGAAAACTGAGATTAGTATAATAATTCCTTCCAAATTTAAGTCAATTAAAATCCAGTCTGGATGGGCTGCAGTTCCAGGATAGTAAGCATAGAAAATAGATTTACTTTGTACGTGTTGAAATCCAAAATATCCGTTTCTTTTTAAAAATAAAAACATAAAGCTCAACTACTTGATCATTAATACGTAGATACCTTCCTTTTTGACAAAAGAAAAAGTCTCATATAATATTTCCAAGACGTTCCAAGCCCATTTCCTCTTTTAAACAATTCTGCATGGTTAGCCTCTGGAGGATGCACATTTGAGAATCTCTGGTCCATGGGGTCTCATCTAAGTTTCCAGAGGTTAACCTGCTGTCCTGTGTGACCCCAAAGGATTCAGGGGAAGACTGTTGGAAACGGTTTCTCTGTGTGTTTTAGACCCCACTTCCCCCTCCAGCATCTCAGGAGGTCCGGCCAGGCCTGGCAGCCCCTCAAAGACGCCCTTCTTGTGCCCTGTGCCCCTGGGGAGGGCAGCCCCCAACATTTATGCAAAGTCAACAGGCCCTAATTGTAGGATCAGCTTACAAACTAAATTCCTCTTGAGCCCATTAACAACTGCAGTTAATTATAAGTCAAGCAGTCGGGTGTGAGTGACAGCGAGAAGAGGCGATATAGAAACACAGCGGAAGGGGGGAAAAAAAAGCCTGGAAACATTTCAAGTTACATCACGGATACAATACGCACACGCATGCACACAGGCACATTAGACTTTTTTTCAGGCGGACCTCCCAGACTACAGTAAATCTCTTCTTCATTGGTCTTTGTGGCAGGGATTTGCTCTAATGAAGGAGGATCAGAGCAGTGACTCACACATTGTCAAAGTCACAATCAGACCAATTTTCCTCCAGCCTCAATGTGTCAGCCTGACAGTAGGATCTATCTGCCCTCTAATTACACTCTTGGACAGCTGAGTGCACATAAATCTAAAAATAAGACAGTGATATAAGGAACTGAGCCATCACATTCTGGCAGGTTTGTATGGTGGTTATAAACTGCAGCACGGATGACACATCTTTGTAGGAAAACCTGGGAGTTAGCATCGCACTGGCTCCATCGACAAAACGATAACAGGATTTTTCCACTTGATTTTGGATTATTGCAGAAAACAAGTTCTGTGGCCAACAAATGTTTATGATACTTACACGTTTTGTTCAGCAAGATAATCTTCACAAATGAACACCACCTTTTTTGATTTTTATGAAGCGTAAATGCAATCGTCGGAAGTAAAAAGCTAACGTTGGGCTATAAACAAACTACACCACGGTCGCATGACTTCACGTCACATAACGCATAAAAGCTTAAAAATGTTGCTGACTTTTTTTTATGCTGTAGAACAAAATGTTAAAATCTCTTAAACTTCGAAACTAGACTTCGAAAGCAGGGAACCGGAAGTGCAAAAAAGCTAACTCATTTCCGTCTTTTAGGACTCATTCCTGCAGCACTCTATAACTGTCCCTTGTACAAGCTATTCACAATACTGCTACGGTTGCTATGTATATACAGTATATACTGCATGTATGAGTAAAGAAACTGCTAGAGAGAGACAGTTGTTTTTGCAACATGTCAACTTTGATGTTCCTGGTTATCCAATTAAATCTAAATCTACATTTACAGGCAGGTGGATACATTGATGGTTTACATTTGCTTTTTATTATCTCATCTTAAAATCAAGCCCTAAAGACAGAATAAAATTTTTTTTATACATAGGTTGCTTGCCAAATTCCCTACAACCTTTTCTCCCGCTTAACGAGTCCCAGCATGGACAGTCCCTGGAGCAACACTCAGCCTCAAACCACGACTAATGTAAATTTCATAGTATATTAATTTCGTAGTGGTGTTGTCATCGTTGCCGTCTTTTTATACAAACGTCTGCTGATCTGAAGAGATAGACCTCCTCGATCAAATGGACTTCAGTGCTTTATCGACTTTATCGTGAGGAGGAAGAAGAAAGCAGCGACAGTGTGGTGAACAGAGGCACCATCAGTCCTCGTGGCTCTAAGCCTGCTTATTGAATTCTCTGTTGTCTTTATGAAGGCCAGGCTAAGACGAGGCCAACAGGTGCCAGTCTCAAGTGGGATGAGCATTAGGATGTTCCCTTTGACCCTGGAGGGAGATTGGACAGCTGCAGTGTCTGAGTGTGGGTGGGTGTGGGGGGCAGGGTGAGGAATGAATGCATTGAGTTCACCAGGTTACAGACAGGGTGTTTCCAGGTCAAGGCCATAGGCAAGTCGAGAAAGGCATTAAGTGCAAGAACTTTCTGTGGATGTCCGAGATGGCGCTGAGTCGGACTATTAACTTTGTCAGACTCATCTTTAAGCATGTCGTCTCACATGAAACTCAGTATCCAAGCAAGTAAGGACTTGGTTAAGGATGTCCAAGGATTCAGTGGCGCAGAGCTTCAGAGTTAATTTGCAAGAAGTTTGAAGCCTATTCGGTCAGGCAGTTCTCATACTCTTTTTGTACTGAGTAATGCACTATAATTCTTATATAACCCACGTAATCGTGATCCAGGACTGGAGCGACAAAGTCCGCGTTGGCAGAATGTTGGGGCGGATGGGTGGGGTGAAAAACACTGGACTTCACCCAGGAAAACGCTGTTCATATCCGGTGTAAAACCAGAAGTCAACGTTGACTTATTAGTTACGTAACTTTTGTACTTAAGTAACACCACTTCCGTAGTTATTTTACCCCAAACTACGATCTTTTTCTAAGTAGTGTTGTTGCCTAAAAAGGTTCTGCACTGACTGCTTGTGTTGCTGAACAAACGCACAAAAAAAAAGAAACAAAAGAACTTTTCGTCAGATATCATAAGAACCAATGTATGAGGATGCGGTTATGTGGTAGAGCCGACAAAAGCCACTAATGAGTAGGCACTGATCCGATTCGTTGGATTGGTATTGGCGCCAATATGGACCTTATTAAGCAGATTGTTATTAGACAAACGTCACACTTACAAAATAATTAAAAAATATTATGTTTATGTATAGAATAATCACATTTTGACTATATCTCAACAACAAAATAGCCTCTACCTAAAAACAAATGTATCTGAACTGTTTCAAACAACATTGGCTCGGCTGACCTTGTCAAGAGGTTTTTTTTCCAGAGGTGTAGACTTTGATTTCCTTAGACAGCTGAGTAAGCTTTATTGTAAATAAGTAATGTAATAAAAAAAGGTGCACCAACAGAGTATGGTTTATTTAACCCTCCACTGGTGCCTTGACTTGGTCAGCCTGGCAAGAAGAGAAGAAAGTGGGGGACACAGCGAGTGTTTGGATGTGTTAAGGATCCCGAGGTAGTACCAGAGCAAATCGCTGGCACCATGCTCTGTCCGCCTCTCTCATGGTCCACCTTGGTACATTCTCCTTAACCTACGTCTCTCCCCTTTCCAGCTGCAGACGAGGAAAACCCCAAACTAGTTGGCCAGCGAGCCTGTCAGCCAGTCGGCCGGCCAGTCTGCTCTGCAGAGGGTCCTGCCAATCATCATCTGGTTCGTCTCACACGGTTTTGCAAGAATTTTTCCATTGCACAAGTGTCACGATGTACCTGCTGGGGTTAAAGCAATACACAGGTCTTGGGGCCTATGACATATAATTCCAATAGTTCTCACCGAAATAGTTCATAATGATACTAAAGCAGGCAGAGATTTAAAGTGTCCAGTAGTTTTAAGTAACTATTTGACGGTGCTGAAGTACTTCTTAATATGATAGCTTTAACCTGATGGCCTGAGTAGTGCTCGAACCAATCACTATTGCACAATTTAGAAACATAACCAACCTTTAGGATGTGACTGTGTGAATAATAAATGCACATGTGGTCATGTTATGTTTAATACGACTATGTTTTCAACAAAATTTATATTCGACATGGTGAGGGAAACACTACCACATTAATGTCATCATTTGTTTTAGTCAGCCACATCTTAAGCAACCGTAAGCCATGCCAGCTGTTATGTGTTTGCACCTGTGCACACATCTACTTTATACTGCACATCTGTGTCTTCTTATCTGTGTGTACTTTGTAGCTTTGTTTTCTTAACCTTTCCTCATCAAAGGGAGGATTGCTGAGTACACATGCTTCTGTTTGACATTGCCCTGTTTCAGAATCTTAGATACACTGAGCAGCACATAATTATATTGTTGAGGGAGGAGAGAATATCACGGATTCTCTGCCTGGCTTTTTCCAAAGACTTGGCATGAATTAGTGACACAGTCACATGGCATTTTAGCCAAGAGGCTGTGATACATTTAGACACTTTGTCTTTTAAAAAGTGATCACAAGCTGAAAAGTATTTACTCAAAACTCACTTTTTTATACAAAGGGGTTCTTTACTAATAATACTCCGGAAAATTATTCCTGTTAGTGGCCACAATCCTTTTTCACACTAGATATTTTTCAAAAACTTTTATGGTTAATGATTGCTCCATTTCATTAACTAGCACACCTGAATGTTATTTGAGTTATAAACATTACATTACAGGTCATTTGTCAGATGCTCTTATCTAGAGTGGAGCACAGCCTGGTATTGAACTCACAACCTTCTGGTGTTCTATCACATTCTGTTCCATTTGAAAGCCTGACCACTAGACCACTAGACTACCACTATCCCACCTGCACTGTTCCTGTGATGAAAAGTTCTATGGTGGACTTATAAGGGTGAGTAAAAGCAAAAAATGGAATGACAAGATCTCTAAAAATCTTCTGCATAATTTTCTTAATAAAGTAGGGGGGATAAAGTAGGGTGGGTCAATGGCCCCTTCCCAGTCACACATGCGCAAATGCAGGCGAGTGACGGTCGCCTGCCGGGGCAGTATGCTCCGGCCAGTGCTTGGTTTCCTCCTCTGTCTTTCAGTTCCTTCTGGTCGGGTCACCTGTTTGATAGAACTGCCTCTGTGCTGGAAAATAAAGAGAAAGTCTCAGACCTTCCAGCACATCAAAGGGCTGAGGCCAGAGTGCGGATGAGGAATATCAGTACACAGGTAAAACAATTCCTGTATTGTCAGCCTTGCCCACAATCCACTATCTACTTACTGTATATTTGCACTGAGTAGTCCTTGTGTTTGAGGCAGTTTGGAGCATGACATGGTTGTTTGCTTAGTATTAAATAGGTGCCCATTGTATAAACACAGTACATATGACTGTTCCCATTGAAAAGCTGGCCTTCTAAGACAGAGGGTATATGATGTGTTAAATAGACTAATGGTGAGTGGTAGACCTGATCACTTGTTCTGTAAATGTTGATTATGTAAAAATTCAGCCCTCACCAATTAGGAAATCCTGCAGGATTCGACCTGAGTTCTCTCAGACAACTACAAACAGACACAAACAGAAGTAATACAGGAAAGTAAGCGACATCCACTATTGTTAAAAATTACAGCACGGCCAGAAAACACAGTGTGCATTTTACAGAAGCAAGCAATACGCTCTACAGTACATTACCTGTGTAGAGGACATGTGCAACCATAAACAAGGTAGTTTATGAAACATAAGCTGTAAGGAAAATATTTGGGCTGCTTAAAATCTCACCAGACACCCTGCCCTTCTTTCTCAGGGAAAAACTCAAGTGGCTTTATTCAATGCAACACATGATGCACCAGATCCTGCACTAATCTTGTGTTGGTCTAATCCTCTTTGCACCAACGTTACACTTGGCATGCTAAAGTAAGTGCTTATGTTGTATTCTGTTTTAGACTCCATTATATAAGTCCTTTGCTGGTCTGGATGCTCAACACTTTTCTACATACTTCTTGATCCAATCTATGCAATACCAGTCCTCTGGTAGTGGTAACAAACTAATCTTTTCTGCTGAGACTTGAATGGAGTGTTTGTGCTTTTTACCTTGCGATTGTCACAACAAAAGATAATACAATTGCCGCCATGATGAGTCTCATTCACCGATCTGTTACTCAAACTGGATTTCCTGGTGCTACATCCCTGCTTAAACGGAATTACAAACTTACTTGAGTACTATGCTACAATGTTTAGCTTGCTTTAATCAGTGTGGGAGGTGACTGTGCCCCCCCCCCCTCCGGGGCTTACTGTATGTGCCTACTGCTGAGATTGTTCAATACCACAAAACCTGTATGCTGGAGTTGACCTGACTCCAGCTGATACCAGCTCTCGTACATACTCGCTGCCCTTGACACTTCCCAAACATGTCGAACTGCAGCTCTTACATTGAAGAATGACAAAGAGAACCCTTAGGGGCTTCACCAGTTTCCTTTATGAAGTATGACTTAGTCTTACTAATGTGTTTGCATGTTAATTATCTCCACCAGGCGTAAACCTGTAGGGAAATCATGCGTTCAGTCCATAGACTGTATGAAATATGGACGTAGTCTCTGTGACGTCACCCATAGGTTTCTGAAGAGCCTCCGCCCACTCCCGGCTAATTCAAATATGGGCAGAGTTGGATTGTCGGTGGAGCTGGTCTATCTAGCGGCTAGCAACAGCACCCACCTGTCATTCAAAGCCGTCACACCCTTAATCATGCATACATTTAAACCTTAATATAATTGAAACGGTTGAGTTATATAAACATGTACCCCCTGCGCAGTTGTCATGAATGGTGAAATTTGCTAAAGAGCCCAAAACTGTTTTTGTGTACCAGTCTGTAAACATTGACTCTGTTGTAAACTTTGGCATTATAACATCTGTGGGGACTGACTCAGTTTTGGAGCCAGCCTCAAGTGGCCATTCAAGGAACATCTCTACTGAGTGCATTTTTCTAGTTCACGTCAAGCGGCAACCTCTGGGGCTGAGCAGTGAGTGACGTGTGCGTGGCGTCTCAGGTCGCTAAACACTTGCATGCTCTGTTGCGTCACCCTGGTCTGCCTCATCCTCACAGATGATGCCCATTTTTAGATTAACCGGTAGTTTGACGCTGGCCGTCACTGACAAGATGGCACTGACACCGACACTTTGAGCTTCACAATGGCCCTTCAGAAAACTATGGGTGACATGTGGATACATATTTTATACAGTCTATGGTTCAAATATGTGTATTGTTTCCATTAGTTTCATATTCCTGCTACTGTCGTGCTACATAGATATGTGTCGGTAGAATACACACGAAGGATCAACGTAATGTTCACAGTAAGTAAAGTAAAACATGCTATGATTTCATAAGTTAAAGGTAGCCTACAACTTAACTACAACTAAATGATGAAGCATTGATCATTTTGCACTCATGATCTAAAACCTGAAAAACTCAAAAATTCAATATATTTAAAGGTTCAACCCAGTATATACTGAGGTGATATGATAAGTCATTCTAACTTGTAAATGCGTGCAAATAATGCATTCTAAAAGAACGTGATTATAGAGCAAATGTTAATTCTTTGTAACAAGTCAGATTACATGATATCTCTATAGTCATAATTTACAAAAAGATCAGCATTTGTAAATGAAACAGAGTGAAATTTCAAGACTTTAATTCATTCGTCAATCTTTCCATCTGTCTCTCTGTCTCCTAAGCCTGAGGTGTGCTGTGGCATGCATGGTGTGAGAAATCAGGCTCTGGCGATCTGCCAAGCCAGTCGTCAAACAAAGAATTGATGCACTGGCCTCTGGGCTTTTCCTTCTCGTCTTTACACTGACTAGTATGAAAGCTTTGCAGCCTGGAAAGATTACATGTCTTCTTTTAAACCTTCCTCTGTCTCTGCCAACTGCTACAAAAACACCAGCCTGCGACGGAGAGACGGGGGTGGATAGGGGGGTTCTTCATAATACAATGCTTCGTAAGAAACACAGATTCGGTGTTAAGTGTCATTCCCTGTAGGAGCGCAAACTCCTCTGCCTCTGAATGACAATTTAGATGGAGAATGTTATTTTATAAGGGTGACAAATTGCAGGTATCTCTTGTGGCTTTGGGTGAGCGTTTCAGGGCGGCTCGCCAACTCTGAGCAGGAGCTTTGAGTGACTACTGCACCTGACCATGCACAATCCCTGAGCTCAGCCGCCGTCATCAGCAGTTTGCCAATGAAGATGAGTGTCTGCTCAGAATGTCCCACCCACTTGGCATTTTCATCCAAAGATGATGACTCTCTAAAGAGTATGTCCAAGCATCAATTTTCTTCCTTCCCATAAGCCTCTTTATTGGCATGATGTCTGAGTGTATGACAACTTGGGATTTATACGTTCACAGGCAGCTGTGGAGGTAATTTCTCTGATATCCGGACATCTTATTTAGAGTATAAGTAAAACAAATCTTACTTTAGATCTTACTCTCATCACCAGAGATAACTCTTTATGCATGTGATTCAAAGAAAACTTATTTTGAAATTTAAGCAATACCAATAACAATACAAAATCCCATGTAGGAGCAGTTATACCTACAAGATATATATCTTTAAATGTAAAACTGATGGAAAAAAAATCCTTTTTAAGTCAAGTCAAGTGTGACATGAATGACTCCATGTGGTTAATCCTTATTAGTTTCTGTCTACCTGTGTTTAGGGTTGTGTTCCAGTTGCGGCCGACCTCGAGGGCTCCCTGATTCGGCTGGTTGAAACTCGCTGCTGTAAACAGGGTAGGATTTTACGTTTTCCACCACCACTCTTACACTTGCATGCATACAGCACGGGCACTCACAAACGCATGCTGCTGATCTGGCTTTAAAACATGCCACACACTGAAATATATCTTGTATTTGAGCGATGTCTTGAGCCCAGCTGTGTGTGTGATGCATAAACCAGAGATGTTCAGTCTGGCTTGCATGCTAATTGTCTGTGGGGCTCTTCTCCATGCAACGCTCCTGACTGGACCACCCATGGTGAGCAGTGGGTGCATTCGTCTCCATTTCAATAAAGCGTGTCATTATCTCCTCGCCTGTGATGTGCCACTGCACCACTAAAAGATAAATGCTGTAATAACATTCAAGACGTCTCGAAAGAAACGCGATTGATGTTGCCAACTTTGTTGGATACGCTTGAGCATTTAAAAAAGGTGTGATGGTGCATTATTGAGAGTGTGTTGCTCTGTTTCTCTGCACTAGCTTAAGATATATTTAGACTAGCCCTGCTTGGTCCGGCTCTGCTGGTTTTGCAGGGAGGATTTGGGGGTAACGCATGAGTGAGAGTAGGTGGCGCTTGATGCTGGAAAAGCTGCTGCTGAGTGTGAGCAGACTTCCCTCCTCCTCTGACCAAATCCTCTTTGGCCACGGGCTCTCCCCTGTGCCAAGGCCTGCTGAGAAGGGCCTGAGCTAAACCAACAACTGGGCTGCTTGATGAAAGGGTGAGCAGCAGGAGGGGGGGGGTACGCCATGAACCCAGGGTCATGCCACAATCCTGATGACTCTATCCCCGGTTCCCCTTTCACTGGCTCATAGTATACACCACCAAAGCATGAACTTCACCGCAGGGTGCTGATGTTCTTTTAACATCGCTGAGCTTAACTGAGCAGAACTGTTGTGACCTGCTGCTACACTGGCTTGTCACATACACACTACGTAGTACGTACTGTATACAGTGTAGCTGGTTGAATGGTGGTGGAAAGAAATAATCAGTGATCAGACACAGAATAGGTGCTGGTGAGAACTGTGGAAAATACAACAAATTCAATCGTTACAAAAAGCTTTTTCTTGTGTGAGCAAAAGGCGTGCATGTGTGTGTCTCCGTGTCTGTGTACTCTGGTGAACCCAGGCCTGCAAGCTGCTTCAGAAATTGAAGATGAGCCCTCCAAGCCCTTATGTGGAAATCTCGTTTGTCTCGTTTTTCATTTGTGACGTGTGTCAAAAGCAAGACGGATGTGAACTGAGGATGTGAGTTGAGACAAAGACACAACAGCCAAACTGAGATAAAAAACACTGCTCATAGTCACAATGTGTTGCAATGTTTGAAGCATTGGGGGTGGAAAGAAGGCATAAGTAAAGTAAAGTGACCACCCAAGGTTAAGAATATAGCTGCAGGGAACAACATGGCTTGTGAGTAAGAGAGATCTTGGCTCATGACATGTCCCTGCAGCAGGCTGGAAGACTTCCTGAAGATAAGACAAAGTATTACTGCAATCAACCATAAAAGAAATAAATCATCCAAAAGCAGTTTTTTGCTGGACATTCGTTTTCAAGGCTCACATTTGCTTATGCAATTCCAATGAAAGCAGCAGAAACAAACACAGCCTTGTACCGGGACATGCTATTTGTTTTCCTTCAAGCGCACCACATTTCGCAGCGCTCCACAGGATGTGAGGCATGACAGAATATACATATGATTTTATTTCTCTGATCACAGGCTCTTTTTTTTTTTTTTTTCGCCCCTCCTGTTTTTTTTGCATATGGAGCTCATCAAAAAAGAACGACTTGTTAATGCCAGGATTGCTCAGCTGGAAAGTTGTTTTCAAGCGCGAGGCCGTGGAAGAAACACAATGTAATAAAACACCGAGCCAGTGCTTCTTCTCTGAGCTTCAGAGCTTTTCCCCTCCACAAAGAAGTCGATCTTTAAAAAGCTTTTGCTTGTGGAGCGGAGCACAGTAAAGCTTCTTAGAGCAGGTCTGCATCACTGTTGCTCAGATAAGGATCAGGAGGCATGATTGTACTTTGTATGTAGACACCCTGCTGGCCTTCGACTCAACCTGAGCACACAGACTCAAGTGTCTCAGTTTGCTCCCAGACATGTTTTAACACTGAAACTCTCTTGGGCTGCATCATGGTGGTCTACATTTAGGCTTTGGAGGCCACTGCGCTTATGTGCAATGGCCAGCTGAGACACATTGTCCTTGGACAGAAGTGTTCATGTCCCATTCCCGAAGCAGCTGCCTCATTGAAACCCTACTAGTAGATTTGCAAGTCATGAAACATTAACAGGGGAAAGTGTGTTGCATATGGTTATTGTAGGAATGCTGGCATTGTGGAAAGTGCAGTGGAGAGTAAAACACCAAGCATGTGTGCAGCTGCAGCTGGTGGATGCCACCACTGAATTGCATTGTAGTTGTAGTTTGAGCAGCTTTGGAAGTTGCCGATAACTGACTAGATGATTAGGGTGAGCGTAACCTGCTGTAAATACAAAACACACTCCTGCACATCAAACTGTGCATAGTGCATGTATAGTATACAGTATAGTGAGACGTTCACACCTCAAGCACAGACCTTAACAGGTGCAATTACCCTTGTGAGTACTTGTTGATTCACGTGTAAGGTGTGCTATGGATTCACGCAGAGCTCTTCAGCATTAGTGTAGAGTTGGAGTTACTGATTCACTGATCATGTTACACTGCAGCAGACAGAAACACACTTAGTGGAAGCTCAAACTCATATAGCAGGAGACAACCATGACTTTTCTCCAACAGTGTTGGCGCCATTGAATTATCCCAAGTATATTTGGGTCTATACACTGTTGGCCAATATGTGGGCCTGAAAAGATCCAAAGCTTCCCCGATTGGTGCTAAATTCGAGCTGATTCTCAGTCTGAATTGGCCCAATCCTGCCCCTCAACACCTGTGGTCCGGACTGAATTATTTTAACAACTATTGGATGGATTGCCAAGAAATGTTGAACAGACATTCATGGACCATGAATTTCGTGATCCCCTGACTTTTCCTCTAGCGGCACCTTTAATTTTTGAATTTGTGGTTTTGAGTGAAATGTCTCCTCAGTTATTGGATAAATGGCCATTTGTTTCGGTACAGACATTCATGTTCCCCTCAGGATGAATTCTAGTTATGTTGGAGACTTTTGATGTGGCTTCATTATCAGGTAAAAACTTCTATTTGTCCAATACTTTGGGCATATTTTTCCAATGTTAGTCTGTGACATTCTGACTTTTCATCTCGTGCCACCAGCAGCTCAATGCTTTAATTCGTCCAATATAGTGTACATATAAATAATGACATGCCCATGAGTCTTAAGCTGTAGCCTACCGTGTGTTTTGTTCTTATTAGCTAATGTTAGCATGCTAAACTAAGATGGTGAAAATCATATACTGTACATTCTACCTACCAAACAGCATTGGCAATTTTGGCAGGTGGGGCGGCTGTGTATGGCAAGATACTGAACCCAAAAATGGCTCCAGATGACATGACCAACAGTGTGTGAGTGTGTGCGAATGTTTATCACTCCTGATTGTAGCCTTAGCCTCTGCATGAATATGTGTGTGAATGCGTGAATGCTGTAGAATCTTAGTCTTATTTAAAGATAATCCATAATCCACAAACCCTTCTACCTTAAAAATCCCTGTAATGTGAAGTCAAGTGAAATATTATTTCTAAAAAGGGCAACGATGAGTAATTAACTACCAATGGCAACCATTGCATGTTGCCATGTTTGGTTCGAGGTGTCACATTTAAGTCATTAAACATAACTTGTGATTTAAGTGTAAAATTCTCAAATGCAAAAAAAACAATTACAAGAAAGGTACAAACCAGAGCTTGAATTCCTACATTGCACACTCAAACTGCTGCACAGCCAAGTACATGTTGTGAATGACCACAAGCACTCAAATACTTACACCCACACAGGCACACACACACACAAAAATAACCCATGGGTACACGCAGAAACATTCATGCTGTGTGTGCACACTCACACTTATGCACGCTGTATGTTCTGCATTGCTACCACTTGATCTGCTAACACACAGAGAAAAAGATGTTTATTGTGCTAATGTGTCCAATTTGGAACAATCCAACATGATCTGCAAGACAGGCGTATGTGGAGGAATGTTTAGTTTATGAGCTTTGAAATGTTTCTCAGGGAAACTCATGCTTCTAAGTGTGTTCTGCCAGTTTAAACACATTACTGTAACTCTGCAGCACGCTGGAGTTCTCATGAGGTCCCCTGCAGGTTTATTCAAACATATTATGTGAACAGAAAGGCACTGACATCATTATGATACAATCTCTCTCAAGGGAAATTGCATTCACTCGTCACTCTAATGCAGCAGCTCTGATCCTCTGACACTAGTAGCACTTCTTCTGCTTTCCTGGACAGTGAAGACTGGATAGTTTTGCCTGAAGGCAGCCAAATGGTTTCCTTGTTTTGTTTCTCTCTCTCTCTCTCTCGCTCTCCCCCTCTGTCTCATAATGTTAATTTGAATATTTGGCGGCTGACTCATGACACCCACACTCATTCATGTTCATTCACAACATCTTGATAGTGTGTATATATCACCTGTTTGGATGACTGACAGGTCCTACCAGCAAAGCTGTAATTAATCAGAACAAAGCCGTGCTATGCCTCTGACAGCTGTGATAGATTGGGGAAGTTGCTCAAGCTGACTGGGTTTGTCAGGTCAAAGTTATGAGTGTCATTGGAAATGCATGAAAAGAGCCAGTGACAGTGTACTGTACCTGTGATTGATAACAGGGCTGGTAATGGCTATTTGTCGTCTGATCTGGAATGTGTCGGCCTGAAGCACAATGGTTATTTACGCACAGTATTTGTCTTGTCTCAAGCCTTGTCAGAGACGTCAAGTGAGGAAAAAGCAGTACATTTGTCTCTCAGTAGAGTGTAATGGTGCTGCTCCTCGCGTTGCTGCGTTGCGCTTATTTCCATTATGCGGCTATTAATGAATCCTAGCGGTGATAGTGATGCAATGGCACAGTGAGCTCCAGACTCATTTATCAAACTTCTTTTGATTGTACAGAGATTATATTGCAATGTGCAATAATAACAAATGAAGATATAAACACACATGCCGTGTAAACTTTCTAAGAAAACACCATCTTCCCTCCCTGTGATCACTTTCTTCCCCTCTTCATCGTCCCCTGTCTACAGTCCAAAATGAACTCTTCTTCTCACACTGTTTTACGTTGTTTCCTGTTGAACTATTTAGGCTTCTTGTGATTTATGATTCTGTTTTCATGACGGATTGTTGAGAAGGAACGTGGGGGGTTGGGTGGGATGGGTTCTTGTGAGGTGCTCTGTGGTTCTCTGCCAACATTAACAAGGAGCTGAGCTATCACACCATCTGCTGTCTGTGATCTGTGACTCACGGCTTTTGGACGGCAGCCAGAGCCTTACGTACTTGCCTGTTTGCCTGCTTAACTGATAATTGTCCAACTTTCAAGAATTTTTCTTGCCACTTTAGTAAAGAAATTAAAAGAGAAGCAGCTGATGCAATGCAATGACATTTAGTCAAATATCTGCAGTAGAAAAGAACCGTGGCCCCACTGTCCCTAAAGGACATATGTTGGAGATAATCCAGAGCTGGTGTCATGGCTCTATGGACGTCAATGTCATGCAATGGGTTATCCCCTTTAGTCCAAATATCTGAATTACTTTTGAAAGGATTTCCATGAAATTTTGTAAATGCTTTCACGGTCCCCAGAGGATGAAGCCTACTGCCTTGTGATGCCTGACTTTACATCTACTGCCACCACGAGGTTGACGTTTGTAATTCACAGAAGTATTGGCAACTATTGGATGGATTTGCTATTCAAGATTGAATTTGCTACAGACACATGATCATCGTGAACTTTCATGATCCCTTAACTTTTCATAGTAAAACTGTATTGTACATTACTTTACATGAAATGGAAATTTGCCTTCAGCATTCTGGCAACATGTAAAACAGACAGCTATAATACATAGAATGCAAATACAAATGACTTCTCGTACCCATTTTACTTGGTTAGTTGGATCTTGCTACTGTTGATTCATGATCTTGGGCAACAAGTTCTTTAAATTGAAACTATGTGTTTGTAGGCCTTCTTTCTAATAATATTCACAGAGCAGAAAAACCTATAGCCAGTAACAGCTAAAAATGGGCAGCCAAGTGTTGCATTGATGTAGAACAGTGATGGAGCTGCTATGTCAAATCCATGTAGCTGTCTGTAAATATTTTTTACCCTCCAACTAATCAAAATGTGACCTCCCTGAGCAATGTACCAATACAACGCAATATTTCTTTTTACTTTCACTATTTAAATAGACGATTTGAATTGCTAATGCGCGCGTCAAGCAGCATGGTTTAATATTCTTCAGAACGTTTGAGGTTCATACAAAGGATGGATTGAATCATTTCTCGTCCAGTTGGTTTTTACCTCCCCTCCCTTCTCCCACTAAATGTATCTGCCCTCAAATAACCTGGAAACGTACATCCGCCTAGTAAACAAAATTGCTCAAACATGAGCACAAATTAGCTTTAGATGTAGTTGAACATGTCTCGCCAGGTTTAGCAGCAATCTATAAAAATCTGAGCCAGCTTTGCTGAACACACAAGTTAAAGGGCAATACCACACAATGTGAGAGTCGATAGAAGTTATACTTGTGATCTAAACACTGATACTGCAATCATCGTTTGACTCATCTGAGAAATTCTGAAAGCGGATTGGTCCATGATGATAACTGTTAAACTGGTAGGTATGAAAAATGGAGCCCCAAGCATTTCTGATGTTAACAGCACATTTTCAAGTAGAACACATCCTGGTTGTACATCTTTATTTAGTTTTTTTTAATTTTTTTTATACCGAGCCCATTTAATCTCTTCTTCAAATGTTAAAGTTATTTTAAATGAACAATGTCACAACCATGAACAAATAATAGACTCAAGCATTTGTGTGGTTAGAGGTGATGTATACCTTGTATATGCTGGTTTGTTAGCTTTAGGTTGTCTGCTGTGTGCTAGCTGTTACTGTTTGTAGCATAGCTGCTGGTATATTTACTATATTCTTTTTGATATAACGGCTTGCTGGTGCAGCGTCAGAACTGCTGAGTTGGCAGTGCCGGCCATCTTATTGCTTTATTAGAGCAGCTATTATATTTATTTATATCAACAGGTCCAGGGTATTAGCAGTGTCTCTGCCACTCGCATTTTGTAAACGCAAGGTTGCTTAAGGTCAGAACGCACACCAATGTGCACGTCATCCTCCTCCGTATGACAGTTCAGACACAATAGCAGCTTGAGTACTAGTTATTCTGGTCTTCAGTACCTGTACGTTCTTCTACGTATAGTCGGTTGTTTTGGTGCTCCAGATCCTTTTTCCCATCGACAAAAGAGGCCCAAGGCCAATGTGAAGGCCAAGGTCTGGATGAAAACACATATGCTGCTGCCATATCTGCTTTGTTCTGCCTTCTCTACCTCCAATCCTTCACACCATTGGCTGTCAATGGCTAGGTCAGCAAATGACCCCGCTGTTAAGCCACAAGCTTTATAAATGGACACGCTAGTTGAAGAGACTCCGGCAGGATGGAAATGCACGCTTCGGAGATAAACTCAGCTGAAATTCAGGGAATGATCAAGGGTGGTGGTGTAGATAATTAATGATTTCTCTTTTTCCGCGCTGGAAAAAAGCCCCCGCCCCCTGTCGCTACAGCTGACCAACATTAGTAATAAATTCCTCATGGTTTGACAACATGTTGGGTGGACTTTCTGGCCAGCTAAGGCTCAGCGCTGTATAGCCCCTCATTGTCCCATAGGTTTTACATTACAGTTGGGATTGAGTGAGTCCCAGAGAGATCAGGATCCCACGTTAAGTCTCTCTCTCTCTTTTTCTCCCTCTCTCTCTCGCACTCACACACAAGCATATGCTTCTCCCCCCCTTTCAGGCTTTGCTCCCACACACTACTCTAGGTCAAAAAAGCTGATCTACAAATCCAGCCTGTTAGGAAAAGAAATACAAGCTGCTATTGAATCAGCAGTGCAGTTGGGTTTGTATCATGAAGACATGTCAGTGCATGTTTTCCTCTGCTGAGTAAAACTGTTGGCATCAGTGCACCCCAGCTGCCAAGGAGCGGAGCACAGATCTGAAGATATATGTCGTGCTGACAAATACCACAAAACGTAATGTATATCTCTAATTTCCCTTTTGATTGAATGCTTTTTATTATGTTTCTGAAGGTGATGAGGTGAAAGTGTTCAACAGTAATTTTGTTTTGTCATAGAGAAACGCCAACAGTGCGCCTTAACTGTCATAGTTATTGATTTGCTAAATGTCGTAATTTCCTCAAACTTCAGGACTGGAGCCACAGGAATCAATAGAGACAGACATTGACAGAAGAGGACACAGTAGATACTTTCTGTCCTGTTGAAAGTGTCCCTACGTCAGATGGCAGGTTTCTTAGGGTCTGTATGGAAATATTAGACGGGGAAAAGGGGGGGAGAGAATCGGGGGAGGGTTATGTATTTGTTCTTTCTTCTGAAGGAAGGCAGTCTGGCTTTTTGGAGAGTGTATGGGAGGGTCTTTTATTATTTTCTGCATATTTACATTTCTTTTTATCATTTTACTTTATAGTCTTTAAGCTTTAGCGTCTGGGTTCAGGGAAAATATGTGTTGGTGCTCAAGTCCATCAGTAGCCATTAACATTTTAGTTGTTTTTTTTCCATAAATTTGGCAATTTATAATAACACTTTGGGCTTGACAGCTAAACATTGAGCTGAAACTCACTATAAAGCTCTTGAGAGCCGAGGGGAGCTGCAGATTTGGGCTGATAACTATCCGTAGATTCATCACTATGAGCAGACCCCTTTCACAATGTTTTCACGTTGACATTTCATATATAGTTATTATGGAAATATTGATTATAGCCACTGTTTAAGCAAGGGTACATCATTTTACAATAATGCATGCTCCTCTTTGAGTTATTAATGGTGAAATAATAGGTTTTTTTTAAAGTAATTGCTGATGTGTGTGAAGTCAAGGGAACGATCCAAAGGAAACATCAATAACGCTGGGGAGGGTCTTGCTTGATTTAAAATAAAAACATACAGTTCACCCCCCTCCCCACTCCAATTATTTTCATACAGTCCCTTAATAAGTAGCGGTGCCTGGTGTTTTAAAAGAAGGGGAATACTTGCCCGTTTAGCATTGGCTCAATACTGCACTGACAGCGTGTACTCTGCATTGTTTAGTATTTTCTTCTTCCAATGGAATGGTGCATACAAGAGAGCCAAACTAAGCCAGCTAAAAAACAAAGAGGATTTTGCGTCACCCTCTGTTTGGCAAACGTAAGAAACGAATGAGTGCCTTACTACATTTCACTTGCTGTCATTCTCCAAAGCCTTGTCATTAGCACAGACGGACTTAAGAGTACAATGATCACATTTACACCTACATGCCATCTCTCATCACCTGCTTAGGGAAGGGTTGGAAGATGAGCATCCTGTACACAGCATTACACACTGCCTTGTCTTGGCCATGTGCCATGCAGTGTTCGCACAGTTTTTTTTATTACACACATCGTGCTAAGTCACTCTTCAGGATATCCTCGAGAATCCGCACTGCATATGTCACAGTTGTTGGTTCAAGCCAGGAATCATGATATTTGTCAAAGTGGTGGAGCTATCAATTGCCGTACTGTTGGTTTAGCTTCAAACAATACATCTGCTGTTCTAATCTTAATTAGTCTTTTAAAGTTGGTTGGAAGTTTGCTTCTAAAAAAGCATACCGCCTTTAAAAAGCTGGCTGCTTCTCTTTCTCTTTTAAGGTGCAAGAAAAGATCCAATCATTAGATTGAATATTGGAGAAAAATAAAAGTATATTAGTTAACTAAAAGGGAGCAGTAGTTTTGCCAAACTGAGTAATGGCGTGTGCTATATATTTTTTCCTTTAGGGGTGTGTAATATTTGTTTCACAGTTTGAGCATTATTTTTTTTTAGGTCACTATATTAGGCAGAGGCATCCACAAGTATCATTACAAGCTCAGCGGTTTAAGAAAGGCAAAAAGACGATATCACCAGGTACTCAAGGTTACGGTTTCAGACAAAAAGTTGTATCGAGCCATCCCTGTTAATGGTACGACTGAATAGTACAGTATGGTGTGTACAACTTTGGAGTATAATGACATTTCAATGATTCTGAGTGAACAAATGTTTAAATTGACATGTGCACAAAAGGATGAGAAATGTGAATGTGAGAGAGAGAGACAGAGAGAGAGAGACAGAGAGAGATAGAGAGAGAGAGAGAGAGAGAGACAGAGAGAGACAGAGAGAAACAGAGAGAGATAGAGACAGGGAGAGAGAGAGAGAGAGAGAGAGAG
>CALSCE010010657.1:8940729-8960576 GCA_943593645.1 Bovichtus variegatus | reverse complement strand
AGCGAGAGAGAGATAGGGAGAGAGAGAGAGACAGAGAGATAGGGAGAGAGAGAGCGAGAGAGAGATAGGGAGAGAGAGAGAGAGAGAGATAGGGAGCGAGAGAGAGAGAGAGAGCTTCATACACTATGGGGAGGCACAGTAAACGTGTCTATACTTAAAAGTTAAGTGCAAAAATGATAGGATTCGTGTGCATACTATTGACTACATGCACATCTTATGGCAGATATGAATTCGATATTAGTAAATGCTGAATTTCAGTGCCAGATTTCCGGGGTTTGACCGATACAAAAAGATCAACTCCGAAGATCAAACATATCGCCTGTGTCATTATTTACAGATTACACATCTGCAAATGAGTGTACCTCATTATCTTCTTTGCTACTTCAGTTAATGGTGATGACTGTACATAAGTAAAGAGAAACTGTGAGAAAGAAAAACAGCCGTGTTTGCGCCTCCCTCCATGAGTAAGTGTAATTTGTCTCCGAGGTGAATGAAGTGGTATATTTATAGGTTTGGCTTCATACCTCCGTGGTGCACGTCAGGTTAGAAAAATAACTGCTTTCAGTTTGATTTGATTGATTGCTAAGAGGAGCTTCTGCTGTTTCAGTCCAAACACCCTTAAATCAAACTTGTCACAAATGTAGGGATTTAACAAGGCATCCCGGACTGAAGGGGAAGAGAGACAAAAATCTATTGTGAGCAAGCTCTGCTAAAGTGTATTTTTCAAATCTGCGATAAGGATCTAAACCAAATTCCGTGTGTATTTCTGGACACGTTTTACTTCAGCAGATAGAGAAACATTGTGAGGGTAGAAAAATGAATGCAGAGGAATTCCAAAAACATGTTTACCCGACACGATGTTAGCTGTTAGAAAAACTTTGACCTAAATATTTTGCAGGTCGTATAATTATTTTTCAAGGCAGACATTGTGTCTCTGTTGTACATATTCCTTGTTAGAAAAGCAGCAGGGAGTAAAGTGGATACAACTGGTTAAAAATGACCAATGTGTTTTCTGTCACAGGTTCACGGGGGTCAACTCAAGGCTCCTCTGGTGGATTTACAATCCAGCTGGGGGCTTGTGTCGACTACAAAACCTCAGCTTCCCCCGGTTATTTTCACCACCAATAATCCTTATGATTAAGCACATACGTACATAACTTCATATTTATAGGATAAAACAACAATTAACTGTGTGTATAATCACAGGACGTTACAGGTGCAACTCGATCTATGTAGTGGATGGTGGAGAACAGGATTGTCATACACATACATTCAATTAATAGATATCACTATGACACTACGATCACAAATGATTACTTACATTAAGACAATCATTTGTTCTGTATTACAAGTTTTCTAAAATTGTGTGTTTAAATATGCAATCGAGGTATTATCTAATTAAATATGTGCTAATTTGCATACATTGCCAGAACAGAAATGTGAACATTGGATAAAGCAGGTTCAAAATTCTTGTTCAGCTTTGTTGACATATTAGAGTCAAAGACTTTTACAGAGGGGATTTTAGATTTCTCTTTGTATTACTCTATAAATCAGGAAATGCTGTCAACAGTTTTCACCATATTTTTAGTAATAAAAATCTGTATAAATCAGGCTCTGAATGAGGTGTGAACACACCCCTCTGTAAAAAGCTTCAGAATATAGAGAGGAATGAAAGTGGAAAGTTTGGTGTATGTAAGTGCTACTGAAGTGGAGATTTCTGCCTCAGAGTCTGAGAAAAACCTCCTTTAGAGAAAACCTCCTTTAAAGATATGGATTGTAAAATTCATACATTTTGTACACACTACAGGTGAATAGGGTCAAAAATGTAACTAATAGATATCAGCATGAAACTTCCCCAGTTCATTACTCACATTAACACAATTACTTTTTATATTACAAGTTTTCTGAAATGTTATGTTTAAATGTGCAGATGAGGCATTATGTAATGTAACTTTTGGTGACTTTAGGAGAAATCTACTGATGCAAATATGTAAAATGAATAAAAACTAAAAACCTAAATGTGCCTGTGGTGTCTCGCCTTAAGTGCTGTTAAAGTTAGAGAGGACAGATGATAACGTTTAGATTCAGTTACACCTCTGCAGCACTTCAGAGCAGAGCGCACTAGCAGAAGGTCCTGTATCTGTGAAGCTGCCTGTCTGTCCACCTGGAGCCCATCATGGCTGCCACTGCAGGCCTGGCAGCTGCAGCACTGCACTCTGGGATACCGGACACCCTGAGATGACGACTCTGATGAATCTGTCTGCTCCTTGCCCTGTGGCCCCCATCAGATCCATCCTACTGGGAAACAAGTGTGTCTGACTGACCCAGACCAAACATGCTCCCTCACTCACACACACACTGACTCAAACACACACTTCCTGTGGCCTCTGCTGCATGCCACACCATTAATACCAATTGGCCTTTCTTTATGGCTACAAATATTTTTCACATGTTCCTGGCATCCTCCGAGATCATCTTGAATTTCCGTGGCCACAACAAAAGCACACGACTCCTTGTACTCGAGAGTGAAAAACCACAGGATACTCAGCCCGGGGTATTTGTTAACATGATTTGTGAAACTTTTTATACCGCAAGACTGCAGAGAGTTGCGCTCTGTGTGTGTGTGTGTGTGTGTGTGTGTGTGTGGGTGGAGAAGAAGTCAGATCCCCCTTCTGCCACGTTTAATAGTTCCTTTTATTCTGTCTACAACACAGCTAGAAGGGGAGTCTGTTTAAATGCCAGCCACAGACACAGGCTCATTGTCAAAATAGCACAGAGCAGCGAGTTGTTTGCTCTTTACACATCAACAAACAGAATGAGACGACACCGCTGCACACACGGAGACCAGTGCTCCCAGTACAAGAGAGATCCCCGGCGGGTCAATGAAAGCATCACACAGAAGACAGTTGAACACGTAATTCAATTAAAATATAATATAATAATACCTATAGTTACTAATACATACATTAATAAGAACTTTTAGGAGAAAGCACTTGAGTCTTTACACCAATGCGCATGAGTTTTGTTCTGCATTAGTGGTTGCAAGCTGATTCAAAAAATATTTCATATTCAACTCTGCAATTTGTGAGTATTTGCGAGCTATCTCACTTTAAAAGGTCCCACGCGACAACCTTGCCTCAGTGGTGGATGAATGTCATAACATCATGCACCGATCATTGCCCAGCGGTGGAATTTTGGACTTACAAATCTCCAGCTTCCCACTGTAAATCATATTGGCGTTCTTCTGCCATAACTGCTATTGTCAGAACAAAAGAGCAATTATATCTAGTTGACTCTTGTTCCTGTTTTGTGTGTGTATGACTGTGTATACATGTGTGTTTTTTTTTCTTCCGGCCAGCCATATCCTCCCAGCCCCACCCTGGACTCCTAGAAGCCTTCTGGCCCCGGCTTGTTTTGAGTCAGATGGATTGTCAGTAAGCGGGAAGCCCTGATGCCACAGAGCTGTGTTTACTTTTCACTCAGCATATTAGATATGGCTTCACTCTACCCTGATGCTGGTATCAGCTGGGCATGCGTGTGTCTTTGTCTGCGTCCGGGCGTCCTTGTGTGTGTGTGTGTGTGTGTGTGTGTCCATGTGCCGTTTCCCATGCCATCCCACTGCCAAGACTCACGCACCACAAGCACACCACTTTGATGAGTTTATCAGATGGGAATTTTATGCCAACCCCCTGAATCCCTGCTCCTCCACACACTGTCAACATCACGTTCATATTTATACTGGTGTCTGGCACAGATACAGATCCAGGACTGTCCCTGGAGATTTATCGCTTTCACTATAGTACGTCGTGCATAAACAAAAACCTAAAATAAAGACAACAATCAGTAATATTGTGTGAAAGCAGAGATAGTTTTTGAGCAAAAAGTAATACACTCCATAATATATAAACAAAATGCATTTTGATCTTATCCAGTGCAACGGTACAATAAGCTTGAATTTCTCAATAAACTGCAGAGCAAGAATTTCAGGACTATGTGTATATGCCATAAACTTTATATCAGAAGTGGACGCAGTCACGTGAAGTCACCCATTGGTTTGTGGACTATTGTTTTGAAGCCTCAAATTTGACATTTTGGCCGTTGCCCTCTTGTTTTTTTGCAACCGGCAGTGACCCGAGAGGGTGGAGCAAAGTACAACTGAAAGACATTTTTAGTCGACCAAAATGTTACAATTAACTTTCATGAACTGAGAACACACTGTGACAGGGTTAAAGTTGTAAGACGAAAACACGGAGAGCAGCCAGAACGGACAACACTGTGTTAGCGACCTGTCAATCACAAGGTAGCAACACCCTGAAGCATACACTGCTTTATCATCTATTTCAATATAAATTAGACTGTAATTTACAAAATGAACATAAAGCTGTTATGAAGAAGACTTGAAACATGTTTACAACGTTTACTGAGGTAATAAATTAAGTAAGAAGTAGGGTCATTTTCTCATAGACTTCTATACAACCAGACTTCTTTTTGCGACCAGTGGAGTCGGCCCTTGCTGGAGAGAATGCAAGTTTAAGGCACTTCCGCACTGCCTTTACTTTTCAGTTGCGGAGGTTGCCGCTTGGTGTATGCTGAAGGCAGCACGACTGCTTGGTTGTAGCGCTGCAGTAAAAACAAGTGATCAAGAAATGAAATTAATAATGTGAGATGAAGGTTATTACCACAGCTGGCGTGGAGTTAAAGATGAAGGCAGGTTACTAAGGTTAATTCCAGACCAAGGTTCGCAGCAGGAGGCCTGATGGGTGAGTATGAGATGTGGTCAGGGGATGAGACGGGTCTAGGGGCAAGCAGAGGGTGTTCTGGGATTTTTTTTTCTGTAATGACAGGGTGCTGGGCAGCTGGATCCTGTTTTCTAGTGCGATCCGGGAGCGTAGCAGGGCATGGACAGCTCCGTCTGTGGGCCCTGTGTTCATTATTGGAGCAGCGCTGCAGCACTGGGGGTGATTCACAAGCATATCAAGTTAAAAAGAAATGCCTGGCCACAGAGGGATTTTCCTGCTGGGCCAGAGTGTGTGTTTGTGTGTGCGTGTGTGAGGGGGAGGCGGTGGAAGAGCCAAGTGGGATGGGATCAAGGGGATGGAGTTAGTAAACTTCAATTGGAAAAACTTCCCCGCATCCGAGGAGGCGCTTAAAAGTCATCCTCGATCAGACTTTCACAAACATCCACAGCACTCCTGTTCTCCGCCTGTTTCATAAAACATGCTGAGACATTTAACCCTAAATTCACTGATGTATTCGGGGTATTTTTTATCTGGCCTGCTCATCTTGTGATTATTTGGAGACCTGGGTCCTGTGCTTGTGTATGTTTGTCAGTGTTTTTCCCCTGACGCTGCACTGCGCCGCCGCTGGTCCAGGCACAGTGCCAGTCGATCAGGTTTCACTCTGCTTGTGTTTGCTTCTCTGACTGGCTTGGCAGAAACCAATAAACACCACACTCCCACCCTTATACCTCCTTCTCTGTCTCAAACTCACAAAAAAGCGAGACCATTCTTGCTCTGCCAAAGCACATAAGGCACTATAGAATCATTCCATTTTTTTCTCTCCTCCAGTTCTTTTTAGTTGAAATTCCTTGCATACTTGGAAGTAGGCAGTGTGCAACTTAACAATTAAAGCTGAAACACCAGGCCGAATAAGATTGAGCTGTTCCGTATACCACCGTAACTAGATCTATTTTTCTGTGATGCCACCGAGCCTCAGCGGTCCATTTGTCTTCTGTGAGACCACAGGGTGACTTTGGGGTGGTCGTTTGGTGTTTAAGCCCAGGCTACCTTCCGCTGAATGTTTGAATCTGGACATATCTGGATTGAATTGGCTCCCCCACCTCCTTTTGTTTCATGTGGTTTGTAACTGCAGCAAGGCACATGTGGTTTTTATTGTCTTCTCACAGTTTGACCCCCATCACACTCATTATCACAATCAAAATTGCTTTAATCGCCAAGTACAATAAATAAAGTTATATAGTCATATAACCTAATACTGACACATAGGGCTAGTTTTAACACAAATATATGCAGAGCACTATTTCAGTATAGCTGCAGCACCAGGCTCAGTGTCAGAGAGAGAGCATGTGTACGTATATGTCCCTGGTGTTTGTTTGGATTTGTGTACTTATTTGGTCAAATTTTTAATTACCAATAAGATGTGAAATTTAAGCTTCATTCAATGTTGGTTCAGTAAAAGTTCTTAATATCGCCTCACTTCTAACAGGGACTGACATTATTGTTCGCTCCTGTTAATACTTTACTGTAGCCTACGACTGAAATTGGATCACTCCTTACATAATTCAGCGACTCTACAGGCTCGTGCTAATGTTACTGTCGTTGGGAGTTTTGACAGTCTGGTCATTTGGCGTCACCCGACCTGGAATCATGAACGAGAGACAACTAACGCACCAGGAGTGGCCCACCGCCTCCGCTGTATAATGTGCGAGGAACGCCGCGAAATGCCTCGTGTCAATCACTGCGAGCAAGCTAAGCTAAGTAGCTTAATCTTTCTGAGTAGAATACCAAAACTAAACAGCACAACGGGTCATGCCAAACGCTGAATGTTGTCACGAGATGGCTCACGGTGAATGATACCACACGGTGTGGTCTTGCTGACTTCTCTCCGCATGCGTAGGCTTTACAGTGTGACGTCCTCCAGTCAGCGTTGCCAACTCTTTTCCGTTGAAGTAGCTAGCACGAGCTCCAAAAGTCATTAAAGCCTGAAGGCGTCATACACTCATTTGCATAAATCTTAGTGGTTGTGTTGGTTGCAGTGAGGGAGCCTTAAGCCAAATAGAAGGAAGAATAGAGAAATACCATAGAGAGATTTTCGCTTTTCCAAAATTGCAGTTTGCCTTTAAGTGCATCAGAGACACGGAGCTAATGTTCGCGTAACAGCAGTTTGGTTTGTCTTTCTTTTTAACGATTCCAAACACAGTCTTGCAGCCTCCTTAGCTGTCCCAAAAAGATTCTCCATTGTACAGATCATTAACTAGCACCCTTTTCTATCTCTTGTAACTCTGTTTTTTTGTATCAAAAGTATGTATTTGAAAAGGCTCAGGCCCAATCAAGTCATGTGGACGGCTACATGCCCTTTTATCTGCGAAGCTGTGAGTGGAGTTCTTTTCTTTTTCCTGTGCAAGAGCTTTTATCTCGCTCTTTATCTCGACTGACAATACGCCACCATGCCTCCATAATGGCATATTTGCCTAAGACGTCAGTGTTTTGAGAATACACAGTGAAGTTTTCACATGTGCTAAGGATCTCCATGTCCTGCATGTGCAAGGATACAAACCTACTATGCACACACGCATGGATGCACGCTTTTAGTCTCAATATAATGGAACCGTACCAGTTGGACAAGTTTTTCTCTGTGAAGACCAACACAAAGAGCCTGTCACATAAAGACAGCATAGAGGAACATATATCTTCCACAGCTTGCTATGGTTGCTTTATTTGACAACATGCAAACTATGTTTATCTTATTCCCATGCAGTTATGCCTGGAATTTGCACAAGCATCATGCCGAGCTTTCACAACCAACAAGCCACGAGACGAAAACACGCCACTGTCTAGACTAATTCACTAATGGTTCTGCGACGTGATTATATGTCATAATGCACATGAAATACTGTAAGTTATTTATTTCCTGGATAAATAATCCTCATTAATGTATTTTTTGGGGATTATTAAATGCCCACGTTAGCTTGACCTCCTCTCAGCCTCTCTCTGAAACTCATTCAAGCCATATCACCCTTCCCTCTTCTCCCCAAAAAGCCCCATAAATCATTTTCCTGTAAACAGTAGTGACACACAGCCTGATGTGTACTTCGATATACATTTTGGAGACCACAAGGCCTGAAATCGGAGCCTGCTTGTGTTTGGGAGACAAACTGTAGTGAGACGTGCTGCTCACTGGTGTTCCTGTGTGTGTGTGTGTGTGTGTGTGTGTGTGTGTGTGTATAAGTACATGTTGTACACAGATGGCATCGAGCTAATTTGTTCTTATTGTTACAAATTATGTTGTCGTATTTAAGCATGGTAATGCTACCAGTAACAATAACACAGATTCAGACCGGGCCCTGGCTGGAGCAGCTGCGCGACGCCACAGCAGGTCTGGCTGGCTGCAGAGAGTTACTCAGTGGGAATGGTTTTTGGTGTAAACACACTCTTGGCAGGACATATGGCCTGGGCCTGCAGACAAACCTACAGGAATGACAGTTAAAAAACATTCACCTGATAGCACAAATAACTTTTGAGCTATTATGCTTCACAATAAAATGTACACACCTCAGACACATTTGAATTCCAGACGTAGGCGATGCATTTACCCAGACAAAGAGTACAATGGCAGTATCAGGTAAGACAATTAATAATGAGCAGACAGGCACACAGACAATTTTAACACAATGTTATTAATTATAGAGGAGTCAAAATCAAAACAACAATCTACGCAAGAGTATTAGAGCCTGGCATAAGGGGAAATCACGGGGGACTCCAGAGGCGGTTGCAAGGTACCGACAGGCCCGAAGGGCAGCGGCCTCGGCTGTGACAGAGGCAAAGCAGCGGGTGTGGGAGGAGTTCGGAGAAGCCATGGAGAAGGACTTTCGGTCGGCACCAAAGTGCTTCTGGCGTACTGTCCGGCACCTCAGGAGGGGTAAGCGGGGGACCATCCAAGCTGTTTACAGCAGGGATGGAACACTGTTGACCTCAACTGAGGAGGTACTCGGGCGGTGGAAGGAGCATTTTGAGGAACTCCTCAATCCCACTAATACGCCCTCTTTGATAGAGGCAGGGCTGGAAGATTATGGGGGATCATCAGCAATTTCCCTGGTGGAAGTCACTGAGGTAGTCAAACAACTCCACAGTGGCAAGGCCCCGGGGATTGATGAGATCCGTCCAGAAATGTTGAAGGCTTTGGGTGTGGAGGGGCTGTCGTGGCTGACACGTCTCTTCAACATTGCGTGGAAGTCGGGAACAGTGCCTAAGGAGTGGCAGACCGGGGTGGTGGTTCCCCTGTTTAAAAAGGGGGACCAGAGAGTGTGTGCCAATTACAGGGGTATCACACTGCTCAGCCTCCCGGGTAAAGTCTACTCCAAGGTGCTGGAAAGGAGGGTTCGGCCGATAGTCGAACCTCAGATTGAAGAGGAACAATGCGGATTCCGTTCTGGCCGTGGAACAACGGACCAGCTCTTCACTCTCACAAGGATCCTGGAGGGGGCCTGGGAGTATGCCCATCCGGTTTACATGTGTTTTGTGGACCTGGAGAAAGCGTATGACCGGGTCCCCCGGGAGATACTGTGGGAGGTGCTGCGGGAGTATGGGGTGAGGGGGGCGCTTTTGAGGGCCATCCAATCCCTGTACGCCCAAAGCAAGAGTTGTGTCCGGGTTCTCGGCAGTAAGTCGGACTCGTTCCCAGTGGGTGTTGGCCTCCGCCAGGGCTGCGCTTTGTCACCAATCCTGTTTGTGGTATTCATGGACAGGATATCGAGGCGTAGTCGGGGGGAGGAGGGGTTGCAGTTTGGTGGGCTTGGGATCTCATCGCTGCTCTTTGCAGACGATGTGGTCCTTTTGGCATCATCAGCCTGTGACCTTCAGCACTCACTGGATCGGTTCGCAGCCGAGTGTGAAGCGGTTGGAATGAGGATCAGCACCTCAAAATCTGAGGCCATGGTTCTCAGCAGGAAACCGGTGGATTGTCTACTCCGGGTAGGGAATGAGTCCTTACCCCAAGTGAAGGAGTTCAAGTACCTCGGGGTCTTGTTCACGAGTGAGGGGAAAATGGAGCGGGAGATGGGCCGGAGAATCGGAGCAGCGGGCGCGGTATTGCACTCGCTTTACCGCACCGTTGTGACGAAAAGAGAGCTGAGCCAGAAGGCAAAGCTCTCGATCTACCGGTCTATCTTCGTTCCTACTCTCACCTATGGTCATGAAGGTTGGGTCATGACCGAAAGGACGAGATCGCGGGTACAAGCGGCCGAAATGGGTTTTCTCAGAAGGGTGGCTGGCTTCTCCCTTAGAGATAGGGTGAGGAGTTCAGTCATCCGAGAGAAGCTCGGAGTAGAACCGCTGCTCCTTTGCGTAGAAAGGAGCCAGTTGAGGTGGTTCGGGCATCTGGTAAGGATGCCCCCTGGGCGCCTCCCTAGGGAGGTGTTCCAGGCACAGCCAGCTGGGAGGAGACCACGGGGAAGACCCAGGACGAGGTGGAGAGATTATATCTCCACACTGGCCTGGGAACGCCTCGGGGTCCCCCAGTCAGAGTTGGCCAATGTGGCCCGGGAAAGGGAAGTTTGGGGCCCCCTGCTGGAGCTGTTGCCCCCGCGACCCGACCCCGGATAAGCGGTTGAAAATGGATGGATGGATGGATAAGGGGAAAAAGATTAGAAAAGAAACGATTATTTTTATATTTTGCATTTCGAGAATAAAGTCCAAATCTGGAGAATATAGTCAACCTTTATTCTGAAAATGGTATTTTAACTTTATTCTCATCATTTCGACTTTATTCTCAAATGCAAAATAAAAATAAAATCTTCCTCCTTTCGTTTTTTCCCCTTATTCCTGGCCATAACACTCTCACATAACAATCAGTTTGTCAGACCCAGTAACATTTCTGTAAATACTTGCAGCACGTCTGAATGGATTGCCATCATTGCTACATTCTACCTTTATTCGTCGATCATTTTTTAAATGATAGATATTCATCTAAACACTTCATGTACAGCATGTGAGCAAATAGGTGAAAAAAGACTTCTAAGTTCTTTTTCTTCACCTGTTCTTAAGTCATAAACTATTTGGATCAGACCTACAAAATGAATCACCAAGAAGTAGTTTTTAACCTGCCTCTCAGGGCTTCCATAAATAGGAATCCCAACAATGTAGAAGAGTTCTGTATCTAGTTAGTGGAGGGTGTTAGGTTAGTTAGTATTATGAATTCACTGGTGAAAAGCAGGTGAGTGTCCCTTGCTTTCACAATGGTCATTAATTAAAGGTACCCCTGTTTGATGAAAAGCAGCAATATTGAGCAATGTTTTGCTAATGTTTTTTTTGCTGAAGGAAATGCACTCAACACAACTTAAGGATACACACAATAGAAACTCCCCGGGGCGCCTTTAAGATTCAAACAGCAAATATGTTTCAAAAAATCCATAACTGATGCAGCCTGAGAGAGAACAGTGGCAAATAGCTTTCCATAATGCTCCTGTCATGTCTGAATAATGCCACAATAAACATTTACATCATGGAAATGAAGGACAAAAAGTCACTCAACAGAGAGTTGAAGCCAGCAAACTTAGCCTATGTATTCCAGGTCTGTAAAGGGTCTTAAGAATTAGACGTTCTGTCCCAAATGTGAGCCTTTAATCATGTCTGTCTGTGATGTCTTGTCATCAGGTGCTAGCTGGGTCTGGGCCTGTGTCGCCCTTTCAACACTGGATGACAACTGGCCACTGGGATCCTGAAACCCAGGAGAAGCATTGAAAATGTCTCTGATTACAACCCATTATTAATTGTGGGAGCCACAAGCATAGACCGGAGTGGTCCTTTTTCTGAGTTTTTTCTTTTGCGCCGGCGACAAACCCAACTTTGGCCTTCTGTTATCTCCCTAATCCCATCTCATCCCTTTCCTGTCCACATTGGCTCAATATTGTGGCTCTAAGCTTGACCCAAAATGGCAGAAAGGGTAGAAGAAGGGAGGAAGGAGGGATAAGTGGAGAGTGAATAAGGGGCTGGGGACAGATTTAGGGGCCTGACTGGCGGTGGCCATGAGGGGGTTCCCCATGGATCAGTCGCATGCCCAGGTGCAGGATTTTAATGAAGATGGTGGAGTTAGAGAGAGGGGAATACACTTTGAATACCCCATCCCCATGTGAAGTTTCACTCAACACCGTGGCCCTCTTTGACCCCGGATTAGTTTCCTCTTCCAGGTTTAGAAGCAGGATGCTGACCCCCGGCATCCCCCCCCTCCGCTACCTGTACACCAAGAGATAGCCCTGTTTCCCTGGGGACACATATTGAGGTTGCGCCTGTTGTCTGGACTGAAGCCAGCTTGGACGTCTCACAACAGCAAAGGTGCCCATCTGGCAGGGCAGACAGGAAGCTTTGGTCTCCGTCCCGACCCATCCATCCTGCCCTTTGTAATACAGTATGTTCTCCGTGGTACGTCGCATATTGTTTGTCTTTCATGTTTTAATGTGCAATTTTCAAGAGCACATGTTTTTGTACTTTTGCAAAAGCCCTTCATGGATCATCTCCGTCACAGATGTTGCTTTGTTTATGTCTCTCATACATTATAAATGTCCATTCTTTCCTTAATGACTTGAATGCTGCCCTTCTTTCCAAATGCCAAATTTAAAACGATGAACTCCATTTAATCTTTTTAAAATGTATGTCAGCTTTGTTTACACGCTTGCGTTTTGCACATGCTACATCTGTCCACTTGTGTGTGTGTGTGTGTGTGTTGCTTTGTATCTGATGTAGCCTAATAATGAAATGCCGTGCACAGAGTTTGGGAGTGTGTTTCAAAGTGTGTGAGGAGCTCCTGATAAGAGGCAGGTTTGACTCGAGGGCATTACCTCTGTTTGTTCTAGATCGCTGCTTGTTTGTTTTGGGACCAAACGTGTGTTGGTGAGCTTGAGCAACGGCTGGCTGCATGTCTTCCACTAATTATGCTCGAGCTGGCGATGTGTAGATCCTCAGAGCATCCGCCTCCTTCAGATTTGGGGGAGATAAGTGTGTGTGTTGGGTGGGGGGGGTGCGGCGTGTGGGGGGTGACAGTGGAAGTGGTGAAAGGGTGTTTGCAGGCTGAGAATGTGGCTGCGTTTGTGCACATACCTCGTCTGCGGTTTTTCTCCATCTTTCTCACTCTCTTCCTGGGTCGTTTGTGCTGCCTGCCTGCGTTATCTGTCCTCATATCTTCACTGGCTTCCTAACACCTGTAGATTAAAGACATCCTCACCTGTCAGCAGCAACCACTCGTGGGCCTGATCCTCAGAAGAGCCAACACACACTCTCTGGATGTGTCCCTCCCTCTCTTTGCACTTCGCGTCTCTTAATCACACATCCTCTCTCTTGTTCTCCTGGCTATAAATTCTCTCTATTTGCTCAATAAATTAACATTTGGAGCTTTCATTAATCATTTGGAGGGAGATATAGTGTACCTTGCATTCTGTGGAAGCATACTCCACTAAACGTATGCATACAGTTTGGTTGCCTTGTCAAGGAGGAAACTACTGAGCCAGTAAAAAAAGTAATGTGATGGGTCTTAGGTCTAGAGACTACACATATTTAGCATAAAACCTCTAAAACAAACAGGAGCTTGGAGTCTGAAAGATATGAGCATTTACAAGGCAGGGAGGGTCTAACAAAAAGATACTATTGAGCTGCATTATGGGAAATGTTGGAAACAGCCTTTTGGTAGGCCACCGCCACTTCTGCTGTGTGGATTTTGACCGTTTCTTTTTTCAGACATGCAAAATTGTCGCCTTCCAACACAATTGAACACACCTGCCCTTGAAGCAGGAAACCTGCTTGACCACATGTTTGTAATGCAAACTGAGGTAAGCCCCTTTGTTTTCTGTTGATATGACTTGAAATGTTGCTCTTCAGTCAAGGTGAAGTTATTGCACCTTTTCAAAGTGAGCTAACTTTAGTGTTGGGACAAATACAGGTACAAACCTGCATCTGATTCACATACTAGCGGTGTCTTGACGAATGTTATCTCTCCAGAAAAGTTATTTTATCTCACCCAACCACTCCTCAGATCATCGTGGCTACTGCACCTTTACTACCTGTCCATAGGGTGCTTCTGATGTGTACTATAGGTGGTATTAAAGTTTCATTGCAAGCCATCCTCAAGCGTAGGAGAGAGAACACAAGCACTTGAAATGTTGTTGTCTCTGAGCTGTCACCCTTTTCTCTTGAGTGTGCACGCCTGATTTTAATCTCTAAATCTCTAAAACTTACTGAAGTGCAGCGCAACGTTTCTGTATCAGATAAAACCTGGTTTCAGACCTCAGAATCACTGCCAACAATTGGAATTGTATCAACTGATTGAAATGCCCATTCAGTTTGAGTATCAGGCCACGAAGAATGTCCAAGAGCGACTGAGGGTGGGGTGAGATATGTTTACTCTTCTCTATTATTCTAATTCAATCCCTATCTGTTTCTGTCTTTCTCTCCACCCCTTCTTTTCTTTTCTTCATATGGCTACTTCCTTTTAAAGACAGACGCAGTGGAGCACCGAGAAGGAAAAAAAAGGCCTGAGAAATGTCATCAGATCTAAGATTGCCTTTTGTTAAGTAGAGTGCTGCTGGTGCTGTATGTGGGTACGTAAATCAATGTGTGTGTATGTTCCAGACAACGGTGTGTTAGAGACGTGTGTGTCACTGAGGTGAATGGAGGTGGCAGGGTGCTAACAGCTGGAGACAGGTTCCAAGGCAGTGAGGTTACAATTGGTGTTAATAGATGCCTTCCTAAAGAGCAGATCACAATACACATTAAAAACACACTCCCAGCCTGTGCTCATTCAGCTCTTCTCTCCGCCTGTTCTGAAGCTGTGTTTAAGGGTGTGGTTATGTGTCAACTACAAATTGATTGGACTTATTTTCTATCCGGCTTTGAAGAATGCTCTGCGTTCAATTCTGAGACTTGGGAGAGACAGAGACGATGTTTGTGCCTTTGAAGATTTTTTCATTTGTCATTTTGTTCTCCTGCTTTAGTTACTGGTAAAACGTTGACCTTCGTAAGTGAATGATATCCTATTGCCTTTGTGTTTAGTCCTTTTCAGCAAATCTTATTATGCTAACATGCTAAACTAAGATGGAGAACCTGGCGATCATAGTAAGCGTTATATCTGCTAAACATCAGCGTGTTAGCAATATCATTGTGAGCGTGTTAGCATTATCATTGTGAGCGTGTTAGCGTGATCATTGTGAGCGTGTTAGTGTGATCATTGTGAGCGTGTTAGCGTGATCATTGTGAGTGTGTTAACGTGATCATTGTTAGCATGTTAGCGTGCTGACAGTGAGCTGCAGAGTTGGTGGCATGCTTTAAAGAAAAAAAATGGAGGTTTACATGGTCGCATTTATACAAAATAGTGAAACAGACCAAACCAAAGGTGTCACTAAGTAGAGGTGATAACAATAATAACAATGGGAAACATTCATTAAATCAAACTTACATATCTATATACTGTACTATGTCATGGGCAAGTGTATAGAAAAATACTCAATGTTGATATTGTATTTTTCCTGGTGCTTTTGACTGATATATTTTTTACATTAGTAATATTTCGTATACTATATGTATAGTAATTTTAATAGAAACAAACGTGCTGTTTGCAGTATAAAAATATTATCAAATATCCAAACAGATGCACCAATAGACCATACATTGCATCATAGATGTCTGATTTCCAAAAAGACCTGAATAGTAGCCCGGTGTAGTGTCGCTCTACTGTATTGTGTATCTCAGTTTCCTGCAGGCCCCCCCCCCCCCTCTCTCCTGTCGTCCTGGTTAGGCACAGTCAGGCTAACCTACAGCAAAGACCTGTTCAGCTGACACCCAGCAGCCTCTGGGAGTTGACAAATGGAAAAAGCCCTGAAGATGAATGAAGCACAATTACCCGAGGTAACAAATGTTCCTAATGATTTATGCCCGGCTCAGGTTGCTTTGTTTTTGCCTGGGTACAATTCTCCAGGAGGACAGTGGTGGTGGTGCAAACCCCAGGGCTGCTCTGTGCTGATGCTCAGGCAGCGAGCTGCAGACATTGACTAATGGGCTATGTGAGACCACCGCCATTGATATTTACCTCATTTCTCCTGGCCCGAGCACTGTCTCAACAACGTCAAGGCTAGCCATCATTCTTTGGCTTTTTTGTTTCTTTTTCAAGCGTAGGTATGGGTGATGCCAGGGGCCCCCTCGCTCACTTCTCCTAAAGGCCCACCCATCGGTGCCCCAGGGCAGAGGAGGGAGAGGGAGAAGGTGAGAGGGAGATGGAGAGGGGAGAAGGTCAGACTAAAACCTTCAGGCACTGTGAAGAAACACACACTTTTCTGTGTTTTCACTTGTCTGCTTGATGAACTATCATACTCACTACATGGCTGAGGAAAAAAGGACACATGGTTTTCTATACTACAGTCTTAGGTGTGATGGAAATAAATTGCAGTCATAAAACACCCTCAAATATGGTTCAGCTGACTTCTTTTAACACCTGAGACCTGGGTTGACTTCAGGGCATTACCAGTGTTTGTTCCAGATCTAGTACCCTCTTTTAAAAAGAAATCGTATAACCTTTTTATATGTTACATTGTAGCATACCTGAATAGAAAACAGGCATTACTGGAATCATTAATACCGATTGAATAAATTAATGCATTAAGTGTAGCAGTTTCTGTTGTTTCTGTCTCGTTAAAATCTAAATGTGATAGTTTATAGTGCCAAAAACTCCTCTGTTGCTGGAACGTGAATGCATCATACTGACGTGTGTAAGCCAGTAACAACAATATGACCCTTATGTGCAAGTTTATTTAATGTTACCACATGTTCTGATATTAATTCCAAACCGAGGTGCCCGGGGTTTTTATGCATATCTTAATCTTAAAAGTTTCCCCAATAAAAAGTTCTGAAATTATATTGTCTACAATTCAACTCAGCTCCCTAAAGAAGTGGGTCTGGGCGAAAATGTGACTTTGCTCACTTTTCACTTGCCTGTGAGGATATTCGAAAGAAGGAAGCATCTTTTTCTCTCCGTCTCTTTCATTCACATGCTCACAGGCATCCACTCTACTTGGATCCCGAAGGCTTGTGGAAGTTTTCTACTCAATTTTTATAAGTTATTACAGCTTGATGTCTTGGCTCAGTGCCTGTGAGACTTATGAGATTTTAAAAACTAGTTGTGCACGGAGTATACATTTATCCTCTGGTTACAAACCTCTGGCCCAGGTGGTTTCTGGTACTGACTTAACCACCATCGTGAAAAATAAGAATCGCTCTCTCCCTCGCTGGATGACTAATGGTCAGGGAGATGCATTCATCAAGATCAGATTAATTGCAAAATTAAGTGTAAACGTTTTAAATAAGCTTTACAAATTTGGGCAAGCTCTTCACAAGATGTACTAATTTGCCTGTTTAATGAAATATATTACCTTATTGAAAAATGGCTCCCCTGAGACTTAATTGTCAACAGAGGCGTGGCAAAATGATACAACTGATTATTTAATTGAAACCATTAACCGAGGCAGCTGTTATTATGATAAATCATGCAGGAAACCTAAACAAGCCCAGCTCAGTGGTTCACTATTAATGAATATTACCCAATTTGAACCTTGTGTGATTTATGTATTGTTTGGTAATCATAAGAAGTGCAACCCTTGAAATATTGAATATACTGTTTATTTAAACATAGATAAAGTTTATCAGTGTATATTGCTTCATGTGTTCTTTTCTGTACAGTGCAAAGGTGCTACATTTGGCATTTTAACATCAATAAATCATTTCCATTTGAGACATAAGTACTGTGCGCAAACTAAATTGCTGGGAAAATTGGCCGTAACGACCTACACTTAATTTTACTGTGAGTCACATGCAGCACATACAACTCAAAATCCTACACACCCACACGTCACATATTCTGTATTTAACATTTGAAATGTACATTGTGGTTTTACAACCAGCCAACCATCAACATCTAGCTTAACGTTAGCCCTCGCTGCACACGGCCCCAGAGCTCAGGTCGCCTAATCCTTAAATGTAAGTGGCTGACGTTGGAACGCTAGCTAAGAAGAACACACATGTACGCTATGATGGCCCTTTCCCACCTGCTGCATTTGGTTTGGACTTTTGGACTTTTCACGTTTGACCCAAACTAAAATTGCAGTTGTGTGAAACCTCCCCGGACCAAACAACCAAACCATGGTCCGACGAGAAGAGGAGGTCCACGGTCCGGATGAAATGGAACCATGGATCGGTTCATTTTGGACTTTTAGACCGATTACAAGAAGTTGTAACAGGCTATGGTTCAAACTGGAAAAAGATCAAATGTTTAATTGACATTTGGTTTGACCAACTTGCACAAAGTTAGTTGGAAAGAACTCACAAAAATTCAGAGAGTTTTCAATTATTGTCCCAGAGGAAGAGAGAAGATACGAGAGGACGGGAGAGCAAGAGAAGAAGAAACTGCGGCGGTGAATTCATTTTTGTCCATTCACTTAAAGTGTGAAAGATGGCCGAAACATGTCGAATTGATCAAACTAAAGAGAGCAAACAAGCTGAACCCCATATAAGTTGCAAGTTAATGTCTTACACTACTTCTTATTAAAAAAGTAATCACATTACTGCACCAAGTAATGGTTTACTGATCACTGTGTTGCTTTATTGGACGTGACAGGAGGATGGTGTTCTCACACTTTAAGAAATACAACAATGTCATATCTTCTTTTATTCCTTACATTTTTATTGAACCTTTTTTTTCTTTTTAACATGGAGGTCTCTTGAGATTACCTTTTTTACAAAAAGAGGCCTGGCCAACATGGCAGGTTAATTAGTAAACACACACTGCAGTCACATTAGAAATGTATGTATATGATAGATAGATATGATGATATACAGTACACACATGTATCATTCCCCACGTAACACCTATCACACCACAAAGCCCAGTCATGACTGAGATCACCTGCAGCATTCCTCTTTGATATGTCCTCACACACACCCCCCCCACACACACACACCCTGTGTCACAGTGGTATGTTTCACTCTAAGGGCCTGTTATGAGCTGAATTATTAGGGGACTGATGGGAGGACATTGAAATGTGGGTCGAGCTGCACTGGCCCTTTCATCTGCGGCCCTGTTCATCCTCACTCCCCCTGCCATTCGTCTGGGGAGAAGCCTGTCACAAATTCCTTTTCCCGCATGTCAGAGACACCCGTTTCCCCGTGCAGCCCTGGGCCGGCCCTATAGACACGACCCAATGGTACACTCACTTTGTAGGAGCTCGTGTTGACATCTGGGCCGCAGAGACGAAGGTAAAACACGGGAGTGCACGGATACATGCTGTGTAACGTGACTCATTTCTCAGCATGCACCTAGTGTGGTGAGTAAAGGTCTTGAAACAGGTTTGGAAAGTTTCAGTTTAACATATATCAGATTACACAACAATCACGGTGGCAGCGATAAAAGTCTGACATCATGTCGCTACACAGGTTTTCCCTGTGGCTGACAGATCAACATCTATACAAAATGCTTGTACTTTAGGACAGACGTGTTTCCAACAAATCCTCCTCTCCTGCTCCCACTCATCTCCTCTCTCAGCCTCCTCATTTCCCCTCGCTTTCCCCTTTCACTCCTCTAATTTGAAGGGAGCAGAGTGAAAGTTACATGAAGCGCTTCAAGCTCGTGCTATTGTTGTGGCTGATGTCTGCAGGCCGCTTTGTGTTTTCATTCAAAATACCAGGCTTCAAGACGGAAAGTAGCCATGTGACGCTGCATGCATACATATTGACCATGCAGCACTACCTGTCCTGTCGTTAAATTATTGATCGACATCAAGTAATCTGATGGTACTGCTTTATTTATGGATTTTTGTCCTCTGGTCTGGTAATAACACCAATGTTTCTCTCGTTCCATTTTTTTGTACACTACCAGGAACACTTCTAGCTGAAAAACATCTCTTGCCCCGAGGGAAACTGTCTCAGTTCCTGTGCAAATAAATAACAGCACAAGCAGTCAAGACAAAACAGCAATTATCCATGAGAGAGAGGGAGAGAGAGAGAGAGAGAGAGAGAGAGAAAGAGAGAGAGAGACAGAGAGAGAGAGAGAGGGAGAGAGAGAGAGGGAGAGAGAGAGAGAGA
>CALSCE010010657.1:8904821-8940329 GCA_943593645.1 Bovichtus variegatus | reverse complement strand
CAATAGGAAGTAATGAAAATACTTTAACACTCCCTTTAGGTGGCTTTAAGGTCGTCATTCCACATAAATATACTGTGTATCAGCTGGTTCTAAATATTTTTTCGATGCTATCGTTTGCCAAAATTAACCCAACATATTTGGCACCTTTAGAATCAACCGAGGTTGTCGCTTGTCAAAGGAATAGTTTGTTCGGGAAATATGCTTATTCGCTGAGAGTTCGATGAGAAGATCGATACCACTCTCACATTGGTGCGTTGAATACGAAGCTACAGCCAGGAGATGGCTAGCCTAGCTTAGCATAAAGACTGCAGGCCGGCTACCCTGGCTCTGTCTGAAGGTAGCACAAATAAAATCACCTCACAGCACCTTTAATTCGGAATAACTTACTCTAGGAAAAAAAGCGAATATTTATATATTTCCCAAAATATTGAACTAGTCCTTTAAGAGGTTGAAAAGGGGGATTCTTCTTTCTCTTTCTCTTTCTTTCTTTCTTTCTTATTGCAGACATTAGTTTCTCACGCTTGATTTCTCTTTCGGCTTTATCTTCTTTTGTAACCACGGGGGGCATCTCCTGCTTTCTGCCAAGGGAACATTGCTGTCATCGAGAGAGACGAGGACTCATCCTGCTGCTGCTGCTGCTATTCCCACACTACAATCTGGCACCGAAACTCGGCTCAAACACGCTCGTACAGACGCAATAATCAAACCTATTTACATGCAAAAATGTTATGCATGAAAAAAAAACATGTATTTGCAGCTGTCATTGCTTGCAAATAAACATCCACCATTATTGTTCTAGTAGTTGTTGCCTTCTTGCTGCAGATTCTGTGCAGCAACTTTTCCGTACAAAATGTCCAGAAGTGAAATTTACACCATGACACCAACTGGCACTTCTGTTGACCTCTTCACATGAAAGAAAAATACACAGAGAATTGAATGTACTCCACACCCCATTTAACGCTACCGAAGCTTAAAAACAAATTCAACCACCCATGAGAGTATTTGAATCTGCAGCTCCAGTGCCGGGCGGCGGTGGAGGCGACGCTGAGCTCAGTGTTTGGCATGCTGTGCCCCCCTCCAGGTCGATCAGAGTTTAGCCAAGCGACCCGGGAGCAGAACAGCCCAGAATGTTCTGCACACATGGGGCTCTCTCAGGTGAGATGAGGGCATGGATGATCTCCGTCTTCAGCCAACGGAGGGCCTGGCATTGGAGGGAGTGGTGCCGGTGTTAGTGGGAGCCCTGGCTCTGGGAATGAGGTCATGGCACAGGGACTCCTGCGTTCCCCCTCGGCTCTGCCGGGCCCTGAGGCTCCCTCACATCTGTGTGCTGTCTGACCCAGCGGCAGGCAGCTGCTCCCTCTCATTATACCCCTAATGGATGGATCCGTTTCCCTCTGACCTCATCCTGCCTCCACAACAACATCCCTCCATCGCTCCGTCCTGATACAACCTGATCCAGGCATAGACCCCCTTTTCTTCCACGTCTGAAGCGCTGAGCAGGCACAACTTGGCCTGCAGTGGAAACAAGGATTTAGATTACAGCCCAGTAGAAATGACAGAATCCATACAGTGTGTAAGTAATATACGTTGTGGGTACCTATAGTACAAGGGAAGGATACAAGATGTTAGGTAACAAGGGGTTAACTTTGTGTTTAAGGGAGAAATAGAAATAAATTTAATTTTGTATGTGCTTTGATTATTTGTATTAATATAGATTAAATGAGCCTTTACAGCTCTAGCTATATTATAGGTATGTTTATGCTTTTATAGAGGATGATGAACACTGGGGAATTGTAACGTAGAGAAGAAGTTTTGGACAAAATACTGTAGATAAATAAAAGTCTGAAATCAACTTTGTTTGGATTCACAGGTCATTTTTGGTGGCAGGGAATTACAATCAGGACAAAGTATTGGAAATGTCCGAAGAAGACCCTTATTTCACTCTAACTCCGGGGTATGTGGGCTTTCAAATAAAGTAGACCCTTTTCACAAATGTTCCCCGTAATTACAGTGTAGTTACAGAGTACACGAACATTACACGTAGCTTGGTTGGGTTCACCTCGACATGCGAACGTCTTACCAGCTTATTTACTGTTCTTATTTAGGAATTCATTGGCCGTTAAATCTAAAGTGTGTCAGAAACAAGTCAAATAATTGTCTCGCGTCATCAGTTCATGAGTTAAAAATACATGCCTTCTGTAAATGCTGTGTAGTTTTAAGGCTCGCCCGCATACATTATTAGGTCATACTATATTCGAGGAGCACACACAGAAATGTGTTTGTTTGTGTGTGTTATTCTTTTTTTTATCTCCTCCCCTCCTTTACCCTCTTCATCCATATCACTTTCCAGCTATCTCTCCATGTTAAGAGCGAACTTCATTGAGAGAAATATCACCTTCACGTCTTCATTCCTTTGAGATCCCTCCACTGTGTTTTCACATTCAGTGGATTGTTGTGTGCGTGTGTGAGCGTCAGCGTGTGAGCATTTATCTTGTGTCCAGCCCATTGAAAGGGGAAAGAAAAGGCTGGAGCTCTCCACCTGTGTTTGCCTCTGAGTAAACAGGAGCTGTTGTCACGAGTGGAAGACGGCTCGCGGTTTTCTCTTTGGAATTGAATTTCAAGTTCTCTCGGCTCTTTTGATTTCGCCACAGAAGGCAAGGCGAGCTATCAACACGCCCTTCAATCGTGGCTTCTCCAGAGGCGTGATGGATAGAATCAGTAATGCCTCGGTCTACCCCAGATATTTGTCTTTATCATTAGCACAGGCCCGCTGCGTTTGAAGCTCTCTGAGAGGCATTCTCGGACTCTTTCTAGGCTGGGAGGCTTTATTTCAGCGAGCTCATCTCCTCACATCTCTTCAAGTCTCCTCTAAACTCATCTCAGACTTGCTGAGATGCAGATTGAGGAATTGCTCTTTTATCGCACGGCTTCTGTGTTTATTACCGAGCGGCTTCGATTCATCACTCCCATTGGTTAGCCGCAGCACAGCAGACCAGTCAATCAACAAGTGCAGCTGGTGGGGCACGCCTGGTGACCAATGGCTTGAGGTATAAACCGAGAGAGAGGGAAACTGAGAAAATGGAGGATGAAGAAGGAAGCAGATTGAAAGACAGAGAGAAAGTGAGTTAGAGTCCATGATAATCTCCTCTGCAGATGGAGGGAAACAACAATTAAAAAAAAAAAGGGAAAATGGTCCCTGTGACGATCCGTGGGCCATCTTGAATGCTTTTCAGTGATGCAATCCCTGGGATACTTGAGTGTGTACGGACTGTGGGGGTGTGGAGCAGACAGAAAATGTACAAAATAAAAGTTCAACGGCAAAACATTTGGTTGCCTGGCAACAGGTCTTCAAGCTAAGTAGTATTGAGTTATGAAGAATGGTAGTGCATGACTCGACTTCCCCGATCTGGTTTCAGGACGGTGTCAGGGCGGGGCGGCGGCGGCGGCGGGGGGACAAAGACAGAGATATGTCTCCACCTGTCCTGATTTGTCAGGGCCGGTGAACAATGACTCTGGCCGCTACAGACGGTCTCTAGGGGCCCGACCCTGGCTTATCAACAGGGGCCCTCAGACTGGGCTGAGGTTTAGGGGTCTCTTGTTAGTTTTGGGGTAAATCCAAGTCACAGCACGTAATCTAAAGATGAGCTCATTATGTTGTTTTATCACACGTCTGTTAGCTGCTTTATAGGCTGAGAGGATTAAGACAAAGTTAGAGTCAAGACAAGACGTGTGAGGGGATCAGTGATGGAAGAAGTACTCAGATTACTGAACTCTAATACAAGTAGTACCACTATTAACATGACAGTACAAGTAAAAGTCCTGCATTACAATTCCTACAGAAGTATAATCAGCTGGTGTCAAAAGTGAAGGTACTTGTTCTGCAGAAAAATTATTGATGATATGACATTATTGTTTTATTGTTAATACTGACGCATCATTGTGGAAGCAGCATTTTACCGTTGCAGCTGACCGAGGTGGAACACTGCAGTTAAGTATTTTTGTATCCAGTAGTTTCCAGCCTCGCTGTCAGGGATGAGATGATTAATGGGCCAAAAAACAAACACATTTTTTTTTTTTTTTTTTTTTTTTTTTTAATGAAATACTTTTCTATGACTTTTTCATGACATTTTTGTGGAATTTCTTTTTTTATTCTTTTTTAATTTCCAAATTTATATTGCATTAGTGCAGTGCCCGTTCAGGATGTGTTTGTGCCGCTGCTTCTTGGGTTTCGCAGCGAGTCTCTGGACGCGTTTACGGTAACAATCAATGCAGCATTGTGGAGTGTGAAAATGTTAGATTGTATCGCCTCAATAAACCCTCAAGCAAAACTGCTACTACCATAATAATGGCATTTATTATGACATACCATACTATTACCTTTTATTACTTTCATTATTAATATTTTTATGACATACTATACTATGACTTTTTTATTACTTTTTTCATGACTTTTTTTGTGAATTTCTTTATGACTTTTTAAGACTTTTTTTATGAATTCTTTTATGAATTTTTAAATTAATTTATTTACGATTTTTTTAATGAATTTGTTTATGATTTTTTTTGACATCTGTCATTAAAGTATGATAGGATACTAAATACTATACACTATACACTACCAGCACATAGAAAAGACCAGATAACACTACGAAAATAATGGCTTCTTTCTTTATGACTTTTAAATGACTTTTTTAATAAAAAAATTTATGACATACTATAACTTTTTTTTAATGATATTATTTATTACATACAGCACTGTATTCATTTTTTGGACTTTTCTCTAAATGTAGCTTTTTATCCCATATTTCAATCTCCTTTATTCCTTTGCTTCTTTCATGCTGCTCAGTATTTTGTGTGTGTGTGTGTGTGTGTGTGTGTGTGTGTGTGTATGTGTGTGTGTGGCCTGCTGAGCTGCATCTGTCTGTCAGTCAATTTGTCAAACTGGCCGGCTCCCCAACACACAGGCGGACAGCAGACATGGCCGAAGTTAATCCTTCTGGTTTTGACAGTTCCTCCCCTCCAGCCCTGTGTCCCTGGGAGCATCGTCTTCCAACCCACATCCAACCCGGTTCCCCTCACTTACACTCCGTGTGATATTAAAAGATTTCATTGTACATCCCAGAAGCTTGTTCCATCATGTAATCCAAGTCTTAGCTACAGTTTCAGATACAGTTTTCACACTCCATACTCCTTCACTGCCTGTTCGAGCCTTGAGGCCATCTGGTTTAAACCAGGTAGCAGCACTTGGGGCAGGGAGCTGCAAAAACACTTCTTCAGATAGCCGTCCAAATAGGAGGTTGAGCCTTCGAAACACAGTGTACGCTCTTATGCTGATTACAGTGAGCGGGCATACCAGATGGGGAGCACACATGTTGTACTGTAGCGTACAGGGAGTCTGCTTGGTATTTTCACTCATTCTAAGCAGTGGAATTTAGCCTGTAACATGTGCTTCTTCCTTCTGCTCAGCCTCTAAATGACAGTGTCTTGTCGAGCAACACTGCGAAAGATCCAAATGTGTGCTGCTTAATGGTATGTTGCTCAACAATGCACCTGCGCTGTCTGTTTTTTTGTGCTTTGTGTTTGCTTAAAACGTGTAGGTTTTGTATTGTTTGCCCTTAAAGCCAGATAGGAAAGTGTTCCATTGTACTGCGGTCATTACTGATATTTTCTATCAGTTTATTTACACACCGCTCACATTCGATCTATTTCCCTGTAATATAGATAAGATCATTTTTTTCTGTGTGTGTTGTCTAATCACAGTGTGCACTCAGGCAGCAGGGCACACAGGAGACCGTTTCATGATGTTTGTAGACAACCCGCAGTTCCTTCCTTCTTGGAGTTTGCGGGTGTCTGGACGGTGTCAGTGTTTTGCAGCAGACGTAACACTTGCTGTGCTGACAGCATGGGGCCGTGTCCGATAAGACGAGCCTGCTGCTCGCCCGGGCCGCCCTGTGCAGCTCCCCTGGCACCTGCAGCGGCTCACACTCTGTGATAGTGTCAAAAGCCTTCCATAGATATTATCGGACCGACGTCTCCTGCTTTGTGGCATTGGATCCTGGGTGTACTTATTATTAAAAGCTGGTTTACAGTCTGACAATGGGAATTTGAAACTGGGTCTTTCAAAAAATAAAATTGGTCATGAAACGTTAATATTATGGAATCAAAATGAGGTAATCGTTTCGTTCACTTTGTGATTTCCTGAGTAACTCCCTGGAGAAGAACTCACAGTTTCCTTCTCAAGTTCTCGCTATCAGTGCGTCATCTTGAAAGAGTACCTGTCGAATGCCTCGATTTCATCCATGACTGAATTTGTCAGCTCGCAGTAAGAAGACAGATTAATCTCCTGTTTATTTAGCTTGCGAGGGCAATCTGCCTCTAGCTCAGCAGAGAGTGATATTGGATCCTTTCTGCCGTACATACCGGTAATGTCACACTGAAACTTACATGTCAGGTGCCTTTGTGTCCCCTTCCATTCATTCTGAGCGACTAGACTGACTAGTAGAAGAAGCCTCTACACCTTGTTTAGCAACATTACAAGCAACCAGTTGGGTCTAAGGTCAAAGGCACAGGATACTGACAAGTAGCACTGATGAGAATATTCATAAAAAGAAAAGAAAAGTATTTAATATTAAGAAATGTGCTGCTTCTAATGACTAAGTGCCTGCTTCAAAATGTTGTAAGCGAGATAACCTGCAATTTCATAGCAAACCCTTAATACTTTAATTGAATCCTTAACTTGCAACATACAATATGTAGTCAAACGGAACTTTAGATTCAAAACACGATGATATAAAGATTAAATCATCTCTATTAGCAAAGTGTCTTTTCAAGACATTTAATGGACCACTGAACCAATTTTACACATTGAAGAACAATTTACGGTGAATCGATCTGAAGAAATAACCCTAAATCTGTTTTGCTTTGGAGACGTCAAAGCTCACAAGAAGCCATAATATACATATATTATATATTATATTATACCCATTTTATAAGCGTCTTTATCTTCAGTCCAGCTACCAGGCCCCCCCCCACGCAGGGTTACTGTAAATGCTGAGTGTAGTTCAAAAATACACAAGTGCAGATGCAGCACCTGTAGAAATACCTCCTGGCGAGAGACAGCTGCCAGCAGTGTCTATACATACTGGCAAATACTTTTCTTTATTGGAGCTTGAACTTTGTGCTCATCATAAGTTGGTTAACCAGGTTAGGCGCATGCTCTGTTTATTTTAGGACGACCGTGCAGAAGGTTTACTCTGATGTTAAAGGGATTTCAGAAACATCTTGCTCTGTCACGGTTGCATACAGCCACGATGACTATTTATTTCCTCTGTTAGATTAACCCACTGTTGCTTACTTGCGGATGTGGCATGTGACCCTTTTTTCCTTCCAAGACAACACAGACCCGACTCAGCTGTAAACAGTTAAACACCATGAGACCTCAGTCACAGCATGGTCAGTACCTGGCATGTTAATGCTGCCAGCACTGAGCTTTTCTCTTCAAGGAAAACTCCTTGTTTTCAAGAACCTGGCCTCAGCTGCCAACATTAACAAAGAGGGACGCCGTGTTCCCTAACATAAGCCAAGCACCAGGCCCCCTCACTCCCATGCACAGGGTTGTCAGTGAGCAGGAGGCTCAGGGTGCTGTCACTTTGAATGACTCCATGAATAGGCAAGGGGTCTTTAGAGACACACTGCTTGGCTGTAAGCTGTTTTGACATGGGCCCTAATACCTCTCTTTGCACTTGGCCAAAGGGTTTGGGTTCAGAGGCCTGTTCACGAGGAGGAAAACTGCCGTGTTTGGCAGCTCGCAGCCTGCAGAGAGACAAGAGCGCTGCTTTGCTGCCTGGCTGAGAGGGAATGACTGTGGCGTGTGGCTCACACAGGGCTGGATGGATGTCAGTCACTGCTCATCTCCCATCTCCCCCTCTGACCATCCGTCTGTCTGTCTGTCACTCTGTCTGCTTCTCTGGCAGGCTGTAGTGACTACGGTGAGAAATAAACATCGTTTCGTTTTCTAGTGTGTCTTTTACTTCAGAATTGCTGAAATTGATAATAAAAAAAAAAAAAACATAGGCCCACCTTATCCCCCGAACCCACACATACATACTATATTCTCTTGTTGTGTGTATGAAGCGTGTAAAGTACTGAGCGGAAGGATCCTGTCACAGCCCTTCAGACCTCGTCGATTTTATGCTTGGCTCATTTGATGTTGAGTGCCAATCCTAATATTATCTAAGTGGGCCCTGGTACCTCATATTGTGCTTTTGAACAGACATGACTTCAATTGCAAAATGTTCCTCCACCTGCAAGCATAACGGTGTAGGATGGCAAATTAACACGATTTCAGGTTAAGAGTTGATTTGAGTCCTTGATGACTAAAAAATGCATTCTGCACTAGGATAAAGTTTGGATAGCATGTGCTGAATATAAAGTCACAAAGATTGCTCTTGAGGTAAAGAGGCTGATAGTGGAGGATAAAACCCAAACTACATACAAATGTAATGTACCAACACTTTTATTGGCAGAACAGAGTTTAGTGTGACATGCATGTGTATGAGTTTAACACTGAACCAACAGCATAATAATACTAAAGTTGATGAAAGATTATTTATTTATTTATTTTTCTTCTTCATATTTCACGTCAATGGTAGTCAATACATTTTCATTTTCACATCATTTTCAAATGTATTTCATTCACAAATAGACTTTTCTATAAATATCTTGTCATTGGAAATTCCTAAGAACAGCGGCAGTCAGCGGAGTTCAAACTCTCCGGAGAATCTGATATGGAGCTGTGTGCATGTGTCGAGAATTGATGCTCAGCGAGTCAAACTGTCAACTCTTATTTGAATACACAAATAATCGTAATCCTAAATAAATAAGGGCACATGGCTAAATCCTGAGCCGTGACCGAGCTAAGGCGACACACACACACACACACACACACACACACACACACACACTGGTGAGCGTTGCCTGCAGATAAGGCTGGTTGGATGCTCTGTGTGCACTGCAGACCAGAGGCCCTGTCATGCTGTCTGTGTTGATGAAAGCCACACCACAATAAGGACAGTGCAGTCGGCTACCACAGGGACTTATTCTCTCTGTCAAACGTGCTTCTGATGACTTGCTTGTTTGTTTATTGGTGGCTTGAGATCTGATCCTACGCTTACAGTAAAGCCTGCGACAAAGAGGGAAAAAGTGTGTTTGATTCTTTGTGCAGAGACACAGGTGAAGATGTAAAGACAGATACTCTCATGGGAAGGTGTGGCTGGATCTTACGTTGCAGGGTCTCCTTTAATGCGTTATTGCTCTGAACTTCCCAATAAGAGACTGTTCTCACTGTTAATTGTTTGTGTATGTGGTTTGCATCTATGTACATGTGGCAGATGTCTTATGTTTATGTGATTTTGTCTAATTGAACTGAGAAAGAATCCAAATTCCCGGGAAAGCTTAAACTCAATAACCTTTTTCTCAAATGCACATGCCCAGATAGCCTGTGTAGGAGCACGCATGGGGGTTTGAAACAGTCCGCTTTCAATATTTTTTGTAACGCAACTGGACCTAAACTGAGCTGTGCTGACTCACTGCTTCAAACCCAAACACACCAATGATCAGCCAAACATTTTCGCTGCCTTTCCAAGAAAGCAGAAAACAGCAGCTCTCCTTCCAGCAGAGCAGGGGACTCAGCTATGCATTACTGCCATCTAATGGTCAGGGAGCTATAAAACACTGCCTTCGCAGACTTTAACCACAGTGTGTAGGGAACTGAGTCAGTTGTTACATAATCTATAGCCCTGTCAAATAACTGTATTTAATCTTTTACATGCATAAGAGCCATACGTCCACATTTGTTTTAATGACTACAAATTCCTTGCTGTTTAAAAAAAATCCCAAGCCCTCTGCTGCACACAGAAACTGTTCCTGAGGACATTTTCTTTCACTAGCATGTGTGTGTTCCTAATCCTTTTCTGCTAAGGCACCTGCCCAATCATTGTTAACTAACAATTAAAATCATGAACTGATTCAACCTTATCTGATCACACCCCGCCTCTTTTGTATCCGCGCTTCAAAGCTCCTAAGTGCTTCTGTGGCTTAATTACATGTATCAAGCATCAAATAATGCCGGCAGCTGGCTCGTGGCTGTGTGTGCAGTGCAATAACTCATAAACATGGCATCATCACAAAAGCAAAAGCACAATGGGGATGGCAAAGAGTATCGGTTTCACAAGCACTGGTCAAATAGAGCCCCGAATGTAAGAAAATACTGACTGAGTGGCGGCGGGGAGATAAACACACACTTAAAAGCAACACGTTGATACACTGTATCCGCTGTCAGAACAATTCACCTGCCGCCATCCCTCACCGCCACCATTCATGGCCTCGCCATCTCTTTTTCTGCCAGTGCAAATTGACATGTCATCACTTGACTATATTGATCCAACCTCAGGTGCAACGTGGTGGCCCACCGCTGCACACCCAACCTAACTCTCTTTTTCCCCCAACCATTTTACCGCCTCCCCGTTTCTCCAGTGACGTAACGCTCTCTGCCTCTTTGGAGTTCAGTGTGGGTAAACACGAGGCTGAAAGCTGCCGCGGCCTCCTTTAGAAAACACTACAAAACTTGCTTTAACTGTAGCTAGCTGGCTTTCAGTGCCATACAAACACAGAGCTAATGTGATCCTGGCTAACCCCGGTGCCCATGGTGGTCACACTAGTGTTGTCTGCTGACAGCTCCTGTTAAGACTCTATTGTGTGGACATAGCCGTGGAAGACAAGAGGGGAGGTAGTTAAAAGCACAAAGGGGACACGGGTACACACTCCTTTCTTTCTCTCTCTCATCACAGCTGCCTTTTCTTCTGGCTGCTGCCCTGTCGATCATCCTCCATGAATGGGGATCCCCAAGCCTCCCCTCAGCTCCTGAGGACGGAGGGCAGTGGGGAGTCTGGAGAGGGGGGGGGGGTCATCAAACTCCTGGACTGCCAAAGACAGGTGCAGGCCAAGATATGAGAGGTTCATAATGGTGCTGACAGATAAGTAGCTCTCAGAGACTCTGGAAGGAGCTCAGTGGCTTCCTCCGTCGTTCCCTCGGGTTGCTTATCTCAGGCTAACTGCTAGAGCAAAGGTGCTGTTCTTTCTTTTCGCTTTGCACACATTCAAAGAAAAAAAAGACAAAAAAAAAACATTTAGTAAAGATGTATCTGTTTCCTTCGTATTGTGATTCACCCAAGCACAACTCAGTTAGGTCCCGAAGGTACGAAAAAATTCTGCTTTCACAGGCCGAGCTTTTGTCTTTACGAGACTTTCATCATCAAATGTGTAATACATCTAAATGCGTGTCACTTTTGTCAACCTTTGGCCTAAATATCGATACCAAGTTGTTAGGACTTACATATATGATTAATAATAGCGCTTCTTTAGTCTTTGCGACCACTTTTACAACACAAGTCAGACTTCACCCGTCCACACACACACTGGTGGCGGAGGATACCAGACAAGGTGCCACCTGCTCAGTGGAGATTAACATTCACACGCACTCACGCGCCGTTGGCCATGCCATCGGGAGCAATTTCTTGTCCAAGGACACTTTGACACGTTGAGCGCTGGGGCCGGGGATCGCACCACAGTCCCTCCGATTGGTGGATGATCGCTCTACCTCCACATTTAACAAAATTAGGTTTTTGCCAAAATAAAGAAAAACAAGCTAGTCTCTTCCTTCAACAAAAATGAGTTAGTTCTGATAACTTAGGTCATGTTCAGCTAATCGATGCAAAGAGGCAAATTCAAAATGTTTTAACTTCATCTGTCCCAGAACTTTATGAATACACAATATCTGTGCAGCATGATATGTCAGGTATCCACTTCAACTAGTGTCTGGTTTTGGTGTAAACTATAAAGCACAAGCAGTAACCAGGGACCACATTTAAAACCAGTAACACATGTAACTGTAAATTAAAAAGTGAAAATGTAAAAACATGTGCCCTGTAGGCATATCAGTTATTATAACTTAAAGGTACATAGATGCAAATATAATTTTAAACTTGGGAAGTTATAGGTCAGTTCAAGCAGGAGTTAGTAAACACAAGTGGGAATTCGTGGGAAGTTAGATACTTGGACTAAAAGCTTGTTGTCGTATAATTGTGAGTTTTCTCAACTTTTTAAACTTTTACAGTAAAGGGGCGGTTTGTATCATGAAGGGTACAACCTTTGTACTTTGCATCAAATTCTGTTCCTGTTTTGGGAGACTTAATCAGGCTCTCCATATTAAAAAAATGCTAAAGGTCACCGAGGTCACAGAGACAAAGGCCTTTATGAGGGCAGTGGAAGCCCTGTGTGCCAGGGATGACAGATGCTGAGACGTGATTGGCCTGTTCCTGCACGGATGGGATTCGCTGTCAACAGGTCCCAATTAGTCCAATCAGAGTGGAAGGAAATGGCACAGAAAGGATACTTTGTTAGTGCCACTGTTTGTGAAGCTGGAGGCAAAAACAAAACACAATCACTAGTTCTTTCTTCCCACCCCACTGGGCCGTACCAGATTCTATGGGGACAAATCAACTTGGGATTGAGACTTGTTGCAGTGTCGCTTTGTTGACACATGCTGCAACACGGGGGCTACATTGTCAGAGCCTTTAATGTTGCTGTTGATGTAAATATTGCCTTCTGCCTTGCTTTTGTGTTCCTGAATAGTATTCAATGACCAGAGCTACTTCCTGACACAAATGTGTCATCGAGAGCCTTTCACATTGTGCACAGCGACAATGTGGCCAGCGGGCTGCAGTTTATATCAGAAGTTACTCATGTGAGAAAGATGGAGTCTGAGAATAAGTATGCACCACAGAAAACGGATGCTGAGTCATATTTGAGAAATAAAACGGTGGACTGAAATTGTGAGAAAGGTCTTGAAGCACTGCGGGATTTTAAATGCCTTAAAAAAACTGAACAAAGCCAAACGGGAAATGGTATAAAAATAGATGACGTGTTGATGAGTTCCTTTGTTGGATTAAAATAAAACTCTGATCTTCTGAACAATAATACTTTAATGTGATCACTTAAACTGGGATCAGCTGCATTCTAAGGAGCTAGAAATAATTTGGAGATCTTTATCATCCTGCTGAATACTATGCAGATCACAGTATGTGTATCAGGAATATCACATTAGGATTCATTTAAGCATATACCCATCCTGGGACCTTGACCTAACCAACTAATCAGCCAGGGTTTAGTGAGTGATGGGACATTGACCCTTGACCTGAGGAAGTCATTTAGATGGAGAAGCACTGAAGGTCTGATTCATGGTCAGAATATCTTGATACTAGGGACGGCAGAGGTGAGGATGGACAGGTAATTGGGGAGGTGGAGCGGGGATGTCTTCTTTCTCTGGACCTGCCACTCCCAGGTATTTTATAGATAATCTGTCTCAGGATCACCCAAATATTATATGTTATACTATATATATACTATATACCCATTTATAGAATGGGTATATGTTTGTTATCCTGGCCCCTAAATGGTGGAAAGAGCTCCACATTGTTGTCAGGTCAGCTGAAAGTCTTCACACCTTCCGTCGCAGACTGAAAACCCACCTGTTTCGACTGCACTTCGGTCAATAATATAAATTAAAAATAAAAAAATAAATCATGACTTTTGCACTTGGTTGGCTTATTTGAAGCTATTGGTTGAATCTTTTTTTCTATTGTTTCTCTTTGTTGGTCTTACTTTGGTTTGGCTTATTTGAAGCTATTGTTCTCCACTTGAAGCTCATGTACTTGCAAGATTCTCGCTGTTCGGAGTCGTATCCTCATGATGTTTGCACTTATTGTAAGTCGCTTTGGACAAAAGCGTCTGCTAAATGAACTGTAATGTAATGTAATGTAGAAAACACTATGAAACAGAGTTGTTGAGTCTTCAAACTATGTGAATTCCGATGATATTATTCTGAACCCAGAGTAATTGGACAATTTGACCAACAATCCAATCCAATGAACATTTTCACATCTACTGAAGTGATGTCACTGGCGTCTAACACAAAGAACAACATGTTCTTCTCTGAAGAACTCTCCAACAGGTTTTGGTTTGTAATTCTTGGTGTAGAGACACAGGGATTGGTGTGGATATGGTTTGGAGGTCCTGTATTATTTTGTACAGCGTATTATTCCGGGGTTGTCTGGGACCTTTAAAAACGATCCCACTAATATTATTACAGACGTCCTATTGGAGCGTATTGTTGTGAATGGCCAGAGGAGCAGACGGATGCCAGCCTCCCATGGCCTGATCCTGGATTCCTCAGATATGGTTTTTCCACTGCTCAAGTGTACCGTGACACATACTGATGTGTTTCCATAGGGTTTGGTTAAAGTAAAGATCTTAAAAATGTATTGCTTGTATAACAGTGGTTCAAGCGTCACATCATGAAGGTTTTTTTCTCTTTGCTCTTATGACCTCTCAGTGTTCCCATTCCTGAAGAAAATATCCTTAGAAAATGATAGATGTTATGTTTCCATCAGATAGCATGAATAACATTATTCTCTATTGCAGGAAATAGAGGACTGCTGTGACATCATACTGCTCATAATGACAATAATCTTCAAAAACACCAAAGAAGATCTCCTAGCCAAATATGAATCATGCTTATTCATGCATACTTCATTACGGCTGTAAATGTTAAAGTGCTCTTCAAATATGTTTGACTTTTTACTTCACTAATGATGTATGTGTACAGTTTGACACCAGAAGGCAGTTACCTAAATTATTCACACCAGACACAGATTATTATTCAAAGCAGAGTATTTCTAAAACATGTCTGGAGGGGATCTTTAAGGATATCAGTAATATAACACATTTTCTATAATAGGCCAAGTGCCATTACAGTGCCATCACAGTATTTCTGTGCTTAAAAGACTCGCTAAATTACTATTTTATAAACACTCAGCACCATCCAACTGTCGGATACATTTCCCCTCTCCATAAAACACGATGTTATGATGAAGAAAGAAACCTTTTGTAAATGATTTCATAGAACACAACCTTCTGTGATTTGTTACTTTGCACTCCTCTGCTTAATTCAGACATTGTGTACTTTACCCTAAAAAACATCACAGAAAAGCAGAACTATCTTTTGATGGACTTTCGTCAGACTCAGTCTCAGCAGCGTGTGACAGCCTGAAAGAAAAAGTAGCCTTTGCTATGAAGTGCCAGTCACTGGTTTCCGTCATCGTGCTACCTCACTGTAAGGGGATACACCCAGCTCCAAGGTTATTTTAGGGTTCACTGTAACATCTAAGGATCTCTGGTTTTTCTTCAGTACGTCTGAAGGACGACACTGAAGAATCTCTTTAAGATCAAAGCCTGGAGATCAAACACACTGCATCCATAGGAAGAAGAAACTCAGTCATGTGGATCTCAATCACTGTCTGTCCCTAAAACCATGCGGCCCAGAGAAGCAGCTGAATGCTATATGTAACCAGCCCCACAGGTACTGCGAGGACCCTGCAAGGCCTGTGGTACAGGGCCACAAGATGGCCCCATGAGGCTCCGCCCCTGTGCTTTCTGTTCCCATAGCTGTTAATCAGAAGACCTGTGGGGGTCAATCACGCATCATTGAGGCCCCGGTCGCCCCCAAATTCTGGCTGCGATCGAATAGTCTTTTTTGCTGAGGAAGGTTCCTAACTGAGAGAAAAGACCTGGAACGAGCTTTCACTGGACTTTCACCCAGGAGACCGCTGTGGGAACTTCTTTACTATTTGTCACGTAACTTTGCCACTTTCATAGTTATTTTAAACCACAATCTTTTCCTAAACCTAACAAAGTACTTTTGTAGCCTAAACCTTACCTGTGAATACAGGTGTGGAAATTGACATGTGTTGCTGGACATTCGTAGGAGAAAAACGAGGAATAACTTTTAGTAAGACACCATACGAATCTTTGTATGAGGATACGTTGCATAATTACGTAGCCTAAGTGCAGTCGGATTCTCTTTGCACCGCGGTTGCCTTTTCCTAAGTCCTCATGAATTCTCGTTTACATCTTTCCTTGACCTCATGACATCTTCCATCAAGGTCAAGGGAAAGTATATGACAGACACCTGTGAGTATACAGAAGGACTAAGGTAGGACCCGAGTTGGGGTGTCCATAGAGACTGCCAGAGGATGAAAAGTTACGTGGGATAGGACTATTAATTATCAACGGCCTTCATCTCAGTGAACCAAGGGTCAGCTCCATAAAAATCTTTTCTCCCCTTTTCTAAAACATTACCCCCAAGGCATCTTTTGTTATGGGCCAACACACAGTCTTACACAACCAGGCAGAAATGTTTAAGGGCCCTCTGAGATTTCCCCTTAAGGCGGTATTCTGAGAAAGCAGAGGACTATATGTCATTTTATACGGAGCGTGAGAGTGACTAGTCTATCATTTGTGTTGGTAAAAAAACAAAAACTTGTGACCAGTAGTCAAGGAGGCTTCATTCGGAGGATTTTGGTGGTTTAAAGGGACATACCGTGTACTCACTAGATTTGGAATCTGTACTCCCCAGAAAAACACACAACACTGGCTGCTTGTTTTAAACGCTTGCAACAACCTATCATTATACGTTTTCCTGACAAGTAACCCGTTGTGGTCATGCAACTAGCCTCTCTCAGAAGCAAGAGCAGAAGTAGCATGATGTTGTTACAGCGCTGCAAAACCCCACAAAGCCAGGCTTTGCTGTGTATAAGACTTTGACACCAGAGATCCCATCTCCTATCAACAGTCACCATTGGTTCTTTTAGACATGACCACAATACTTTCCCTTTCTTGCTGCAATTTAGATGAGAAGATCAATACCATGCTCATTTCTGTGGGCTAAGTAAGTAGCAATAAGCTTGGCTGAGATATAAATATTACTAGTAGGGATGAGATCATGTTGCGGTGTAGACGACAGAAGCAATACATTCCTCGGTGTAGCTCTATTGACAGAGCAAGCTGAGTTTGCATCTGCAAAATGTGTTGCTCTGTTGTTCATCCTGCATCCGTAGCGCCCCTGGTTAGCCATGGGGCGGTTGTGCTCTAGATGCCGCTGTTATGGACGAGGAAACATTTTACAATGTTTTCGCTGACTTGGATATTCAGCTGTATATATTATCAGAAAGAGTATACGGCCGAAGAAATGCAGTGTAGAGAGACCGAGGCTGCATTAGCCGTGCAAGAGGACATGGCCAGCGTGGACCCTGGGCGTCAGAAGCTTGCCCGTATTCGGATCAATATCACGCAGTGTGTGCAATGAAGAATTTATTGCTTCGATTGACGAGCTTTACCATCAACACCGATTGGACATCCACATAAAAGGTGGCAGGTTTTCCCTTAATGTGTATCTTGATAGTTGACCCAAGCAGACCTGGTGATAATTCGACTTGCTTACTTGATGATTTTGCGACCGACAAGACACAGACACTTCTCTTACCTCTGGACTCTCACCACCACTGGAGGCCTTTTTACAGGTGGAGGAAGTAAAGATATCTCTATCCTGAAGCTACATTCCTCCTGTTAGTCTGACTGACTGATCTGTTGCAAACAGACCTTTGATGCTTAAGATGATGCACCAACTAGCTTCCTCCATTTGAGGAGAGTCGGGAGAGGACCGAACACAACCACCTGTCAATCAAATATAATTTAGTGGAAGAGACTATCTGGCCTGAAGCAGGGGGAGCTGCGAGCGCTCGGCATACCTGTCTAGCACTGATTGAAATAAAGTGAATGTCTGAAGGCTGAATGGCCCCGACAGAGCTATGAAACAGCAGGGAGGTATAGCCTCATATACACAGCCCGTGTTTGTGCAAGTGTGTCAGAGAGAGTTTGATGTGGGCTGTTAAGCGTCTGCTGCACACCTTCCCAGTCTTAATAAGTCCCAGCGTGCAGCTAAACCAGCAACTCCTCTGTTTTTCTTCCAGCAGCGTTCAGTCCACACTGACATGGCTTCCCTTCACAGCACGCCAAGACTGCCTCATTGTACACAACAGACACAAATACACACAGATATACTAGAGGTTTAGTGAGTTATGGGACACCGGTCATCGATTAAGAATAAAATATGTTTTTTTTGTCATTTACGTAATGTGTCTGAAAGTGAAACGTAACATCTATTCTCTGCACACAGATACACTTTCAAAACTCTCAAGAAGCTCTGTTGTTCTGTCTCTTCTATATGTCTAGTTAAAGGTCCCATGGGTGCTTTAGTATGTAATTTATGGTCGAACAAAAGCCTTTGGGACAAGGTCTTATGGCCTGTGAATTGTTTGTGTTTGCTGCCCCATAAAAGGCATCGCCTTGTCAGCTTCAGCAGTGTGAGGACTGAAAAGTGAAGACAACTCCGTGTGTTTATGACTCTGTGTGTGTGTGTGTGTGTGTGTGTGTATGTGTGTGTGTGTGTGTTGGACTCGGGAAAATCAGCTGCACCCCATATGGGCAGCCCTTTTATCTCACGTCTTGCCACATTACAGTCAAACCTGTAAGATGATCTGAGGTGTCTTTAGAAAGACAGAAATAAGAGAAAGAGAAATTGCCAAACAATCTCACAAAATGCAGGACTATCTGATAATAACGACTGGTATTTAGAGTAATCTAGCAGTTACTATTATAGTACAATGAATCCCATATAATCCATCCAGGAGCTGTGGTTTAAAATAAAGTGTACATGAGAGAAAACAATGATATTGTGTTGGACCACTAATAACATGTTTGGAGGGACACGTTTAGGCTGTTTTGTACATCTTTATCTCATTGTTACTACAGTTTGATAAGAATATTATTTACTCAAGGTCCACTTACAAGCTTTTTCTAGAAGTTTTAGCCCTACTCAGCCCAATATTAATACAGTATTCATACTTCCTGAATTTTCACCTCACAATTTATGTCCAATGCCAACGCTCAGTGCCAATGCAGGAAGTAGTACCCCCTTATGTAGTGTAGTGGAAAGTAGTGGGGTTGGTGTGTCAACAATGACAGTAGCTACACTGAGGGCTCATTTCCCACAGTGGCCACCCACACTAAACACTGTATACAGTCAGAGCTCTGGATAGATGTATGTTATAAGCATGAAACCCTCTCCTGTGTCATTATTAAGACAATTAACAATGGTGTTCTCATCAAAACGAACCAGCAAAGTCCAAATTGCAGATTTACTGCAAAATCGGTAATCACTGCTAACTCTAAGGTAATTCAACGCCTCCCCTGAAATATGGACGATGACTTACCACCATGTGAGACGACAGCGTGTTTTAGCTTGTTTCCCAGGCTGTTTTTAGATGTGTTATGATTGTGGGCATCAGTCATAATGCCAAGGTCATGGCTTCTAGATGACTTTTCCACTATTAGACCTCATTATAGCTCATTAGACCTCAGCTGCTTGTCTCTTCACCCCTCGGAACACGCTCACACACACATTTATACACATAAAACCCCTGCTCTGGATGGACAGTCGCACATTCACACACATACAATACACAAACACACAAATACAGCAGCCCCCGTCAAACACACCCCTACCATGTCAAATGGCAAATAGCGGTGGCTGAGTGTTCCTAGAAACTGGTGTTTGGTAAACGGAGAAGGCTGGGAGTCAAGCAGCGTTGTGGGCGAGTGCAGCAGGTGGTTCAGTTTCAGGTCCCAGTGGGTGCATTCCTTCACTCTAAAACCACAGGCCAAGGTAGCACGGCTGTCTGGAAAACAAGTTCATCAACAGCCTCTGACACACTGCTCGTGGGATGGCAGCAGAGGGAGGGTGGTGTGAGCGATGGGGGCTGCTGCGGGCCAGGGACCCGTCACGGCCCAGTCAGGCCTCCTCTGTCCCGCCTCTCTGAGTCGCACGGTCCTCCATCAGAGCTGACCCAGCTCTGCATTGGGATCTGACTTCTGCCATTAAAAATACTAACTGAACTTCATCTGCTTTCAAGACATTTAGTAAGGAGCACTTTAATGAGGAATTGAGGTTTTGCTCCAGTTGTCCTAATGAGAACCAACGAAACAGCTTATATGAGAATGTTGTGTAGAAACATTACACTTCCACGAAGTATCAGGGCAACGTCATTTAAAACACATCGGCGTGAACAGGACTTGCACAGACACCTGCGTGTGAAGCCGTTCAGGCGGAAGTGTTGTTTGTAGTGTTTGTAGTGTAGGGATTATGGATTATTCTGCACGAGTCGTGTGAGTTTGTGAACTGATGAATTAACTTTAGCTCCTCAAGAACTTTTCTCCGATTTTGGATTTTCTACGTTTGCCGTGGTGGATTTATTCAAGAATTCAAAGTAACAAATGGCGTGTAATTGATATACAAATGATCATTTTGGGTTTGAAGTATTCTTTTAAAGCAGGTTTTATTGACCACCTGTAGAATAATAGAAGGGAAGAAACTATTTTATTGTTAGCTCATTACTAGATTAGACCAGGTAGGAGAGCAGTTCAGGTTTAGACAAGGATTAGTCTAAAGGTTAGGCTGAAAGTTAGAGGGAGTGTAAACAGGAATGTTTCACCTCTTGCTCTGTGCTTACACCAGTACTGACCTACATTTACATCCTGACGGCTAAATGCTACCTTGCTACATCCCACCCCTGTTTGCCACTAAAGTAGGGGCAGTGGCTGCAGGGTCTTTGGCGGGGGGTTTGACAGATTCACGGGTCAGTGGTGTGGATGTCCTCCCCTGCTGGCAGCCATGTGCTGAGGTGAATCGGCCAGGAACGGGATGCTGAGAGGAAGGGGAGGACACAGCAGGAGGGAGACTTTTATTGGTAGAAAGGCTGTTACAGTCAGTTAAACTGCAAGATGATAACAGCGGGAGATAAAGCAACAGTAGCAACAGTAGCTGTCTTCGGGAAAATAGGAAGAATGATCCAACTGCACTTTGGAAACATTCAAGCATGAGGCAAACATTAAAGAAGAAGGAAAAGAAAGAAAGGGAAAACTTAAGATATAACAGACAAGACCTATTTAAATCCCACTGTGAACATATGGGATACCAATTGCCGACATTGTGAACATATTGACAGGCTGCCTTCACCGTCTGCTCCTCTTACACCTGTGGTGGTTTTACAGACGCAAGCTATCTCATCCTATGGAGCTGCACGCTACTTTAACGTTTACATTTACAATTATTACACTTCCTAATTGAATGGAATATGCAGTCCGTTTGCCTTCAGAAGGCCAAAACATGACTCATTATCAAAATCTGGTGTTGCAAAAAATGACATTAAATCACCTCAACTGATTCTTCATGCAATGAGTGTAGTCCAAGGTCAATGTGGGTTTTTTTTTTTCTTTCTAAAGATGCCAGTGACAGTTATAACTATTGTTTCCTGCCTCCTAGAGGAATGTGTTTTGTGCTAAGAACATGTGCTTGGGAAGCAAACCTGTAGGTTCAGGTTCGACTACAGTAATCTCATCCTCTCTGCTTTTGTGCTCTGCACTGGGTGGCAAGTGGCAAGAGTTTTGTTGTGCAAGAAAGCTGAGGGATATTACTCGCTCGAGCCGTGCGCTTACATAGTTGTATAGATTGATATCACCTACTTACAACCACAGTATTGTACATCTCTGTTCCATCTCCCCACCCTTCACTGTGGAGTATCAGATATTGGCCTCAGACTATTTATGAGGTTACAATGGTGCTGTCAGGGTGGCTGAGATTAATGTAGCCTGTTTCTGTGGCTGAGAGGCTGGATGGCTCGCCTCTTCTGCTGCACATGTTCCCTCAGATGCTGGTGACCTCGGGCTACACAGGGCTGTCCTACACACTGCATGGTCATATTGATAAACTCTTACAGCCTCCTTGCTTGCTGAGTGCAAGCAAGGAGGCTGTAAGAGTTTACGTCCTGTATGACTTAAGCACAAGTTTTCAATTTGATGCCATAGGATAATAGTAGGTTAAAGTCAGCGCAATGTAATGATCGGTTCCATCCTCTCGAAGTCAATGCTTTCTTATAAATGGGTTTTTGGTTAGATTCCTGGAATAAGTTGTGTGGTTAACAAAAGCTTAAGAGATTTTTATTGTTTTGTTCTACGACATAAATTGCGTCAGTACCCCTCTCTTAGATTTTGGAGCTTGGCAATTGCTAACAAGTGACTAAATCAGAATCAGAAATCCTTTGCTCCAATAGCAAAGGGGCAGTGCAGATAAAAGGGCAAATATAAGATAAGTATAAGTTAGAATGAAAAAAACAACCTTGGTAAAGTAGCAGCATAATAAAGCAAGTGAACATGTGAGAGTAATACAACTAGCAGCCAGTAATGAGGCTAAATGCCATCACGCCGAACACGACGCCATGTCATGCAACCGTGGTGTAGTTCATTTATAGCCTAACGTTAGCTTTTTTACTAAATAATCACATTTTTTGAGGAATCAAGTAACATAAGAACAGGAATAACAGAATAATAATAGGAAAACGCTGCCGTTGACGGTAGATAGCACAGAAAACAAAGATCTGTGGTACACTGACAGTGAGAGGATTCCTTTCAGTGTGAACTATTTACTGACATCATATCAGGTGGATTCTTCAAAGGTATAAGTGCTGCTGGCTTGTATTGATTTTACCTCTCCTCTCCACACGTTGGGTTTTATGACTATACAGTTTCTGATTCTGTCCTGAGTGCAGTATCGGGAAGTGACCAGTTACATGATAGCAGTACTGTAGCCTACCATAAATCACTGCTTCTTGCGCCCAGGGGTCGACCGCACAATGCCAGACATGCCATGAACTCTCCCCCTCTCTGTGAACTTGCCCCTAGGTGGCCATATCAGATGTTGCCGGTCCCATGGGACACACAATGGTCCATATTAGCTGTCAGCACGTCAGCTCATCACATGAAGGATGGCAACTTTAGAAAAGAAAGGATCACCTGCAAGTTTGCACAATAGCCCGGCCGTGTACTTCACACTCTTAATACACTCACACTGGTATGGATGTAATCCTGTACAGGCTGCCAATCACTTCGCTCACCAGCACCGCTGACACGAGCTGTTCCAGAGGCGGCCGACTTGCTCCCGCAGTTAATTGCTTCTTGGAAGTTAATCAGTTTGGAGTGTTTTGTGGTGTAGATTATCACCTGGACACAAGAACAATATGCGACAGAAAGACGGGATTTATTCGGTGTGATTCTAACCTGGTGGTTGGCGGAGGTATACAACTCAGAGTCGTCGTTTCTTCTGGTTATACTCTCACATGTTCACTCACTGTATTATGTTAACCTGCTACTTACTTACCACGGTTGTTGTTTTTTATTCTATTTTGTACTTACAGTATATTGCCCTTTTATCTGCACTGTCCCTTTGCTGTTGTAGCGCTGTAAATGTCCCCGCTGTGGGACGAATAAAGGTTTTCTGATTCTGATTCTGATTAACAATAGTTCAAATCACTACAAATATTTGAAAGTTGTCACGCGTAGTGATGAACATACAGAGAATTAGCACTGACTCTGCATTCTCCCCGCAGCTCGACGGAGCCTTTTACTGTATATTAATGTCATTGTTTTAGAACAATTCATCATTTTTAATAAAGATTATGATATTAGTATACACTACGGCTTCCCATTCAGCATCGCTGCTTTTGAAATTCAACGTCATATCTGTCATAGGTGTTTCCCTGCTGCCTGTTTCTGTTGGGACAAGGCTCTGAACAGCTTGTTGAGTGTATAGCGTCAGAGAGTGGCATGTTTGGTGACAAGAAAAGATAGTGTGCCAACATCTCCCCGTCACGCTAGGTGTCAGCGATATTTCTTATCTTGTGAAAGTCCGTGTTGAGGGATGTGTGTACACCTGCGGCCTCACCACTTGTACTAATGCTCTTGGTAAAATCAGAAGCTCATACCTCTCGGTTCTGTTACAGCAAAAGTTGGACTCAGATGCATTTTCCAGATCTATAATAGAAGTGATATGCAATCTCACTGGGTATGTGTGTGCGCTCATTCAACCCACGTGTTAAGTGCAAGTGTTTGTGTGTGTCTGTGAGTGTGTGTGTGTGTGTGTGTGTGTGTGTGTGTGTGTGTGTGCAGCAGCTTAGTGGGTGTGAGATGGCTATCTGGGGCCATACATCAGGCCTGGTGTAGCAGTGGGCCTGTGTAATTATCAGGTCTCAATGGGACGCTGTGTTATTTTTGCCCAGGGTGAGATCCTTATCAGGCCCTGTCAGCAACCACCTGGATGGATGAGCCGCGCTCCTCAGAGCTCCACACTCACCTTCCCTCTGCACCCAAAGACAAAGTGGCCAACTCCTCGCAGGCAGGCCACAGTAACTTCTGCTAACGTACAAGACAAATCAGCCATGTCAAGAGAAGTGAGGAAGCCAAGGCTGGAGAGAAACTGATAAGTACATTTAGACCTGTCATTCAAATGTACACATCAGCTAATCAACATAAAATATATCAATAAATATATGTCTATATTATAACATGTTTCCATTGTTTTTTAAAATATTATTTTCATACCATGGTTATAGTACTTTTATATTTATGAACAACATGGATGTTGAACATTTTATAGTCTACAGTAGTAGATTAATTTTCACCCTGAGGAGTAACAATCTTAATAAAGACTAAATATAAGCCCAAAGTATTAGTATTGAATTGAAACATAGATGCAACAGAATTAATAACAGTAAAAGTATTGCAAAAATGGTGACTGGTGATGCAGACAGACTGACCACATTAAAAAGAACAAACTACACTTTGTAAGTAGACTAGAGCCTACAGCTACGCTGGCAGCGCTGTGAAGCTGTACTCTGGTGTACTGCCTTGAACTAAATGCTTCTAACGGGCTGATAATGTTTAAAAAGAGGAAACAAACATGTTTACCATCTGGGTTAGCTTGCTAATGCATGGTGATGGTGCTAAAGTACATGTCAATGGATCCCCACAGCCAGTAGGATTCATCAAAAAAACGACAGACATCCCTAAAGCCACGGCGCTAACGTGGCCACTAAAAGCATTTATAATGGTAAATGGCAATACACCGACTAGATTCTGAACTATGATAACGGCTGATAATCTGACTGCAGCTATCGGTGGTATATGGCACAAGGATCATTTGAGTGTCTATTGTCCTGTCATATTCTATAATGGCCTCCCACTATATTGTATTGTATTGTTTTCTTTCTGTCTGGTCTTTAATGGATTTCCTTTTCAATCGAGCCTCCAAACCTGCTTGTGTATAATGCCTGAAGAAGCATAAATCTGCTCTCATCAGCCTCAAACTACAGTTTTGCTGGTGTGGGTGATCACTTTTGTTTATGAGCCGTTACACAGCGTTAGCACTGAATTGTATTCTGCTGAAGGCCCTTAATCATTTTTCATTGCTGAGTGTCTTTGTTGTGCTTTATGCAAACGCCGGGGTAATTTAGGAAGTGTTATGAAATGAATCTGCCTCTGAGCTCTGGGAGATATATTTTACTGGGACCAGCAAACAGAGGAGCACAAAGAACAAACACATAAATACACAGCAACACAGACGTAGAAACGCGCACAAATACACGCACGGCAAACAGGCACAAAGTATCTGCAGGTATTGAGCTGTGGCCCAGTGTGCCTGCGGGTGGTTTCCTATTATTTTTCACCCTGCAGTTTATCACTAGGAACATGAATGTAATTGGTCTAATGAGCAAAAGATTAAAAGCGCCAAGCCTAGTGTGTGTTTGGGACACAGTTTTACTTTGAGCACAATTTACGGCCAGGAAAAGCTAAAGGAAATCGCAGGAGATTTTGACCAAAAAGAACTAAACAAACAAACAGTGTTTGGTAGTTAGCCTGCTGATGGCACAAGGGTTTGATATGTCTCTCAGCACCAACACAGTAGCTTTTTATGACTGGCCTTATCCTTGACCACAGCCCTTTCCTCCACACTTCTCCCAAGCTGTGTGGCAGCCAGTGTTGGAAAGGTTACTTTCATTATGCAGTACATGGGTTCTGAAATAAACCATTCCCCTGTGCACCTTCCAACACAGATGTTTTGTTGAAACTGTTTAACATCGTGTACTGGAGTTCAAAGGAGAGAGGATAAAGAATTCCTCTATTGGGTTTCTGTTTGTGGAGACACGTCTTCTTTATTGCTTAAAAGATAAATGAAAGAGAAAATTGAACTGAGCTTTTATTGCACTGGTGATTCAAAAACCAACTTTAATATGCTTTTCTATGTTCTGTGGCTTATTATACCGCTGTATCACAGCAATGAATCAGCAAAATGTGCTTTTATTAAATATGACAACGTTTGTGATTTACCTTGATTAGGCAAGGCATCGTGCGGCTTCAGCATCATCTTTCTTTGCTATAGTCACGATTGGAACCTGCTTAAAAGTCTAACTGCATCTTCAAAAAAAACACAAAGGGAATTTTAGATCGCATGCAAAGTCAACGTATAGACGCCATTATATGATTTCATAAATGGTCCAGGGCTCAAATTGACACAAGGCTTTCTGTCTGAGCACACAGTAACAAGACTAAGAGTCTATCGCTGCATTAGTGGCTCGATGAGGCCGTACTTATATTACAGCAGTGCTTTGAGCTAAAAGCTAACCTCAGCATGCTAACATGCTAACAATGACAACGCTAACATGCTGAGGTTTACGAGTTGCAATGCTTGCCATGTTCACCATAGTTCAGCGTTCAGCTTTCTGAGGGTGACCTAACACGTCCAATTGCATCAAATTTCACGGCAGTCCATTCGATTTGTCGAGACGTTTGTGGAGTTGTTGAGATATTTCACTTAAAAACGAGACATATCGACCTCATGGTGGCGGTAAGGGTAAAGTCATGGGATCACAAAGTCAGTAGGATTCATCTTCTGGGGACAACGAATGTATGTGTGTAGTTTCCTGACAATTCATCCAATAGTTGTCGAGATATATCATTTTGGAATAAAACGTGTTGGAGCGACCGACATGGCTAAAAGTCCTCACATTCACTTTCAGTCCTGTAGTAATTCCATTACACAAATACTCTCCCGCCACCTGCTGATTGAAATGGATGTGATCACGTAACAGCATGACTTAATATTAACGCTCTTGCTCCAGTTCAAAGGCTGGAATCAAAGGCACTTGTCTTTGAGGATCACTTTACATAAGCCAGTGCAACAAATGCAGTTTGTTTGTGATGTGCAGGGGCATACTTTGAGATAGTATCAGCACTTTGCTTAATCTTGTACCATGTGTCAGAAATTAATCCCTCTTCTTCTTCCTCTTTACTTCAGACCACACAAACATCTCATCATGAAACCCACAACAGATGTAGTACAGCAACGATAACATCGAGATTAGTGTGAATGGAATCAGTTCTACTTGTCTTGAGCGGGCTTTCACTTCATGTTAAATATGCTTTATTTGAATGAGAGGGAACATCTGCTGCCGAAGTAACATCTTTTAAAGCCCACAGTCACCTAACCCTAACCCAAGGAAACAAAGAAACCCAGGTAATTAAAATGTTCCCTTAAACTAATTAGTCACATATATATGGTGTTCTATGTGCACACACACTGCAAAATGTGTTATCCCGCTTCTTTGTTGTGTAACTGAGACCAACTGAGTGCGACAGTGACACTCGCTATTGTTGCATTTCTTAGCTTTTAACCACTCCATTAGGCCCAGATAACCTCTGCCTGATGGACCCTAGCATCTTAAAACCCTGTGACCCCGCCCTTGACCTTTGACCCGACCCCCTCCTCCCTCGGTCCATGAAGAGACTGCTGAGAAGAAGTGGGTGCTCTCCCAGCGCCTCGGAGGAAGCTAGAGTTACCGGAGCATGTGGATTCATTAACAAATATCTGTCTGTTTGCTGCAGTAATGAGTAAGGCAGCAATTTAAAGTTGAATGAACAGCCGCCTGGAATCCAAACTAGCGGGACAGGCTGCTGGTGTCAATCAAAAGTCCAGGTTCACCAACAGGGCATCTCAAGTCTACCTGCTCCCAACACAACCAATATACACACTTATATAGTCATGGGCAAGGGTGCCCCACAGAGTCCATAGACATAGTGGAGCGATAAGCCTTCACAGATGAGTGAGAGGTCAGGGAGAGAGAGGAGAGACACGTGGGGCTCTTACACCCCCTGCTGGCCAGGGATGGTAATGTCAGGATTTTTGTAACAATTAATTAAAAATCATTATTACCTTGTAAGAGATACTTAAAAATACCATTAAAACTCAGATGAACAATAACACATGTAGGTCATTTCCTTATTGCTTCGCAGGCTTTTTCATGTCAGACCCCCCCCCAGTTGCCTTAAGTACCTAGCAGTTTATAGAGTGACCTGTTGTGACGTGTGACTATATGGTGTTTTGGATGCATAATTAAACTCGGATTGTGCTGCACTACACTGTATTGCTTTCTGTCATCACACTGGGATTTTTTAGAGCAGAACTCACCAAAGAGATTTTTAAAGTATTATCTTTCTTGTTTAATATGAATACTTTTCAGAGGTCTTAAAAAATATATAAGTATGCACTAATTAACGACAAAAAAGCAAACAGTAGTCAGAAAAGTCCGAAAAAATACAAACATCATTTTGTGCAGCAGACGTTTGTTTTTCGCTTGGCTTTCTTGTCTATATAGAAGCCAATTACTGCAAATGAAAAGAATCAGCAACCTAAGCTTTTCCTTATGAGCATAGTTTTTCTCAAAATTATCAATAATAATCTTATCAATAATTATGCAATCATTTCTCATCATTATGAGATAAATCCTAGTTAAGAGCTTAATTAGAGGTTGTAAATTGGGAGTATCTCTCTTCTGAATGAAAAGCCATGATTATGATATGTATATATAAATAAATGCAATTTTGCCAGTGCCAACAACAGATTTAAAGCACATATTCATTCACCTCAGATACAAATTCATTAATGTCACGTCATTGTTGATATGGAACAAAATGTACAAACTGCAGTGTTCTGTTTAATATATGACAATGATATATAATCTGTAAAACAAAACCAATGTTGTAAATTATTGTAATAAAAACACAAATAAATCAGAATTGCAGTTTGACAGATCCAGTCTCTATGTTTTTGCATCAAACCCTCGCCGTACAGTACTCTGCTCGCACACAAACACATTTAAAAAGATGAAACATTAAGTGTGACCCTGAATGATGTCGTGGAACAGCTGTATTACATGTAGTGGTGTTGCAACATTGTTGTTCTGCAGTGAAGTGAAGCCTGTTCAGTCTGTCAGCTGAGCTCAGGATGGGAAGCCGGAGCATTTCATCTCAGCATTGACAGACGGACGAGCAGACAGATGGACAGGCTGATGGAGGGGCTGATGGAGCGCGGTGGCCAATGAACCATCGAGCCAAACTCGCCCCGCTTTACAAATCCACCGATGCATGCTGGTGCTGATCTGGACCCCTGCTAGCTTGCGTCAGATGATGTGTGCAAGTCGATTTGTGTTCAAGCTAACAGTCTGTGCATTTGTGTTTGAATATATGCATCCATCATTGTGTGAGTGCATATTTTTTGCCTGATTGCGTCTGTTTGCTTTTCTTCTAAATATATATAAACATTTGTATTTGAGCCTGTACATGCACACATATCTTTCCACATATCTCTTTATTTGGGTGGCTGCTGGCCTGCTTGTGTGTGTGTGTGTGTGTGTTCAGATGTGGTGGTGTGCTATCTGATCAAAGCCCCGTTAAGCCCGGGGGAGCCTCGCATCCCCACACAGCCTTGCAGCAGGAGCAGCAGCCTTTGCAGAATAAGTGTAAACAGCTAAGGGCAACAAGTGTTTCGATCAGGCAAACAGATAGCAGCTGTGAACAAGGACTGTGACTCATGGCTTCCTATCAGATGAACTGGACATGCTAGCAGGGAGGGTGGTGCAACAGGAAGCCCCGACTTTCTGGATTTCTTTGCTTTAATTAGCAGAGCAGCTTGGCTTAGACAAAAACGAGTATTGTTAGTGTTCCAATAATCGGATGTCACTGAGTGATTAGCTTGAGGCAGAGTTAGTGTGAAGTTGCTTAACCTAACCTCAGTTAAACCTGTTTTAATTATGCATGTGTTTATTTTTACTTTATCTTTTGTTCCAAAAAAAGTGGGGACAAGCTCATTTGTCATGCGCAAGACACAGTGAAGTCTTTAAAAATGCATGCAAGTATACTTAAAACGAGTGGGAATTGTCTCTTTGAAGTTGCTGCTGTCACGCTGTTCCATCCTATTTACACACTTAGAACACTCTTCAAAGTTGTATATGCCCATCTACAACAGAGTTGATAGCCAGACAGACAATCACAGACACACACACACCCACACACACACACCCATGGGGAATTTAGACTCCTGTCTGCCTGCATGTTTTTGGATTGTAGAAGAATTATGTGCAGAGAAACAAACACCGTACGGGATTCGTTTCAGGTTGTTTTTGCAGTTACTTACGTGTCATTACCGCATTACTTTAGGCTGAGAACCGCTGACACACTTGCTGCTCATTTCTAATTAAGAATATTTAGATTCCCATGACTTAGTTGCTGATTGCGCCACAATCGCAATTCTACACTGAAACATTAATATTTTGAAACGTGGACATTTTTCTTGCTGAACTAGCTGGTGTCATCATGTGCTTTTGCAATGATCATATATTCAAACCTGGGAGTGCAAGGTCGACATCACTTGCACTGAACCCTCAGGGCCAATCATATGTTTTAAACAATTATCACATGGAAGGTCAAAACCGTTCCTCGGGGCACACAACATAGATATTCTAATAGTGCTTCAGGGAAAGCTTGTTGGGCTGCTGGTGCTACGGTGCTGTAGATGAATGCTTGATGTCACAATAGGATACACACTCTGCATTAATCCTGCGCTGTGAGTCACTGGCTGCTGCCCGGCCAAACTAAACCAAATATTTCATCTACAATGTAAAACACGCACACAGCCATAAACATGCTTCAAAACGTGGTGGGTCATGGCCTGAAAAATAATTTTAACCATAACTGTAAGCGTTTTTTTTTTTTTTTTTTTTTTTTTTTTTTTTTGCCTAGTGAGCGTTTATTTATGTAGATTGGATAGAGTGGCGTGTAATTATTCCGGCGCTGCCAATGTCTTCTTGTATTTATTCTTCATTTCCTCTCCTCTGCAGGGCCGAATATTGTCTTGGGATGAGGGAAACAAAAAGCACACATCTATCTTTAGACACACACTGGCCACGTTTGCACGTATCTGATTACAGGTTTTAATTATTTGAAAGTTCCTTTACAGTGAAAAGTCCTGAGGGGTGACTGTAATAGCGTTCAGTGTGTATTCCAACTATTAATTACAGCTCTCAGATCTAAATGTGGTCCCTTTGGAGTTTAATGAAGAGTGTGTCTGTGTGTGTGTGTGTGTGTGTGTATGTGCGTGTGTGTGTGCGCACGCGTGTGTTTATTGATGCAGAATGTTGATCTTTGTTGGCGTTTTTTAAACGTACAAAGTGTGTTTCAACTGCATTGGCAGTCTGAGCATTTCTCGCATGCGTGCGTGCGCATGTGTATTTTCCCATTTCTCCTCTTGCCTTTAAATAAGAGCAGTGCCGCTGAACTGTTTATTGGCTCAAGCTTTCTGCAGCGGTAATGATGCATGGAGAATGATGTGAGCTGAACTGGAGACTGAGAGGCCTGCACACCCCGAAGCCTTTCTGAAGTTACATTCAACCCAAGCAAAAAGCCTCAAAGACTGCAGAGGAAACTGAGTATGTGTTTGTGTCTGAGTGTGTGTGTGAAGTAAATGATGCCCCCCCCTTAAATGTCAAAAAAAGTCCATAATTCTGGTTTACCTTCTCTTATGTATAAATGTGAAGTGGTTTAATTCATTAGACTAAATTGAAGCTGTTAAAAAGGGGAGTGTGTTCAGCTTCTGCTGACTGAACACTTGCAGCATCACAGGATTTAGACAATGTCGTGACCTTTATAAAGAAGTGTGGAGAGTTATGAAAATAGTCAATATTCCCTGCATTGTCCTTAAACCTGCCTTAATGCAGTTGATTGAGTTCCAGAGGATTTTTATCCGTAACAACATCTGAAACAGTGTTTAGACCGATCAAAGCCAGACTGTTGAAAAAGTAAAGCAGTTTATATCCTTTTAAGCCTACTGATGAGACAAGCTCCGTCCTTCATCAGCAACAACATCCCCTCCCAAGGAAAAGTAATCATCATTCGTCTCAGGGAATGGGGGGGGGGTGTCCTTGTTTGTCAGAGGACAGGGGAAATGGCCTGTGATGTTGTGAGACACACAGGTGTGTCGGAGTTGAAAGCATCGGGCATCCGAGTCCTCGGCGCGGGGCCCCTGATACGGTGGTGAAATGTGGCCTTGTTTAGCACAGCGAAGGGCCTGACATTAGAGAGGGTGCTGACAGTAACAGTTAGGAGGGTCAGCTGCACTTCAGCTAAAACAAGACTGGAGAGAGAGACAGGCAGAGATGAACCAAACGTATATCAAATACTCCAACCGATTTTCTTGCTTACGTGTAAAAGATGAAAGTTCATTTGCAGAACAAATAGTATTGATTTCACATGATCAGATGGGTGGTCTTATCTCTGGTGCACAGCAGCTCAAATGGGTCTTTGAGGAACATAAAATGTCCACTGTATATGTTATTACCATGTTAGCATCAACACTGCTGTGACCAGCAAATCCTCGTACCTAAAGACCAAAGAGGTCGTCTGTCTTTCCCTTTCCAAAGCGACCCGTGCAAGAGTTTTACTGGCCTGGTACCTTAATATTAAACTGAAGATTTTATGCTTATAACAAATATTCCCTGAGGGCGCAGTTGGCTGTATTGATTTATCAAGACCATGAAAACCACCATAAAACATACATAAACAAATAACAAAATAGGAAAAAATTAAATAAAATCATCAAGTGCAAATTTATGGAAATCCAACTTTATTACAGGTTATTAATCTAATAGCTTTGCCTCACCGTTCTTCATTATCTTTAAATAAGGTGGAACACAAAAGACTGCCCTCGTGTAAGAGGCTTAAAGGACTCCCTAAGATAGGGCTGAATATTTTGAACCTAAAAGTTGCAAAAGCATTGTTAAAAGTTTTGTCTTTTTTGTCAAATGACGATCCTCATCGGTATCTATAATACCGTATTGGCCTGAATATGTTTTAGCTGGATATTAAATGGCAGGAGTGTTATATATACATATTAACATCAGATTTTATTTTTGAATGGAAGAAGTATTGGTATAAAGCTGGAGTTACAGTATGGGTCGGTTATAGCCTTAATGTCAGTAGCCTGGAACATTTCTTCCTGTCTTTAGGAGTTAGTCTCCCCAACAAGATGTTCTGGAAGCCCAGTTTGCCCTGGCACGAGAAACGCGTTTTGCTGCCTCGGAGTCTGAAAAAGCTCCCCCACCCCCCCCCCCCCCCCCCCCCCCCCCCTGACGCCTTTACATCAGAAACGGACCAGGAACTGAATCATCTTTCAAACAACTAAGAATTACTGCCGTCACTGAATGTCATGATGAAAAGCACAAAAAGATGACTTAAAGAGCCTTAAATAATCAGGCTTGTATATTCGTGCTACCAGTGAGTAAGCGAATAAATGACTGAATTTCATTTTTTGAGGAGGATTGAGGATTTGGTGCAGAACTGAACCGCAAGAGAAATGTACCAAAAAGAACGTATTTATACAGCCTTTGATTCCTTTGTTTGATTTGCTTTGGCAGAGTGTAGCTTGAGGCTGTCTCTGTACAACCCCCCTCCCCCCCTGGCTTTTTTATATTTGACATTAAAAAGCATCTGAGCACAAACATGCAAACCTGAATGGGATTGGATTTGAAAGGATGACGTCCCTGACATCCTGGTTTTAGCCTTGGCCTTTTGTTACACTTCTCTGGCATTTTCCACTGCTATGTTTCATTAATTCTACACTATCAAATAATTGTGACAGATATACATATTTTTCATCAATGAAAGGTAAATGGCATGTCTGTCCTTTACACTCTCAAAGACTACACCCTTCAAATGTGACGTTAAACACTGATTCACTTAGTGTCCACAAGTATCTAGATAATCAACTTTCCACGGTATACGCAACACAAATCTGACAATAATGTGTCCAAGCTATTTCTGATAACCTTTGGAGTCGCTTTGGAGCTCCAGTGCATCTTAAACCAGCACGGTATTTGTTTCTGCTGTCTGCACACGCTAAGGATACACTTTAATGCGAGCGGAGCAGAGCTGGGAGGTTTCTCTCTAAACCAGAACAGACCCATATGGATGCTCCAGCAGCAGAACGACTGTCAGTGAATTCTCTAACAGTCACTCGAGGCATCGGGGGTGGCAAGGTCATTCTTCCTGCTTGGTTAGGCACATGCACGCACGCACACACTCAAACACAGGTGCTCATTGTTCAGTCAGGCTGCTATCAACCTTCACGCCCGGGGCTATGAATCAATTGCAGAGAGAGAGAGAGAGAGAGAGAGAGAGAGAGAGAGAGAGAGAGAGAGACTGAAAGTCAGAGAGGGCTCTTTAAAGTAAACAGGGGTGAGCAGGTCTCGTTTTTCTGGTCAGATTTATTGGACTGGCAGTCGACCCCAACTGTCCCATGCATGAGTGGGCCAGGTGATGGGCCAGGGTGGTGGTGTGTGTGTGTGTGTGTAGGGGGGGTGACACCAGTGACTCATGAAAATGTTAATTGCCTGGTAGTGGTCAGCAACTGGTCAACTACAGGTCACTGGGATGGACAGCGGGTCAAGTTTTAGAGACCTTAGTGTGTCATTGCACGACATTAACTGACAAAATACGACATGGCATTATCCTTAATTTAACAAGACGCGCATAGACAACATTAAATGGGGGAAAAAGCGTCACAGGGACTGTCATAGTGGGTAATATCAATGACCTATCAGATGATACCGAGATCCACAGACAGCGTCGCAAGCTGTATGCGCGAGCTAATATGCGCGAGCTAATATGCTAGCTAGTAAATTCGCCATGTGTTGGGATACTGTGAACGTGGCTTTAGTCGAAGCATTTTGTTTTGTGCAGACTGTCTTTTGTAGAAAACGGTATTGTCCTGGCCTCTGCCAACCCTGAGTCGAGCTGGGTTAGTGGCGCTCCAGTTTGCGGATTTTATTTTTTTTTTATATGATGAAGCTGCTTATGTATTGCTATGTACCTGTTTTAAAAAATTTAATTCCGTTTTTTTTGTAGGTATAGTCTGTTATTATGTGTATTTAGTACGCCATGTACCTTCTCTTTGTGCCCTTAATAAAGTCATTATTATCATTAATAACCAAGGGGAAGAGATATGGATTGCAATGAGTGTCGGATGGTGTTCTTCATTCTGAGGATTAACAAGACTACAGGAGTCTGCAGCCACGTTAGACTCTGTGAGGTAATGTATTAAAATAAATGCTAACGTCATCATGCTACAGTAATACCCTCACGATGACAGAGCCAAAGCACTGATCTTGAGCGCATAACCATGATAGCATGCTAGCAATTTATGATTATTAATAAACAGAGTAGAACTGATGATAATAGGAAGTCAAGAGATCACTGTCGTTATTACAACTCATCCGGAGGGAG